>JBBPBX010010008.1:6156-16719 GCA_038048925.1 Garcialebias charrua
AAAAAAAAAACTACAGTTTAATTTGTTTCAACTTTGACCTAGAGGTGTTGTAACAATTTTCATATTTCATGTTTGTTTTGCTATTTGGGAGGTGAGTTTGCAGTTACACATTAACAAAATATGTAAATGGGCATATTTTTTTCCCTTATGTATGTAGATGGGGTTTGGCCAACCTTTTCTCATACTGATCCTCTCAGGATAGTCTAGTGACTGGGTGTTTGTAACTGTGAATTTGATGTGATTGTACCTCACAAGCGATTTTGGAAACGGTGGTTGTATATTGGTTTCCTGTGCAATTGAATAGTGGTCTTATTCCATTTATGTATATGTGCCTGTACTGTTTTTTTTTTCTCTTACTTGCTTTCATTTGGTTGTTTTGTTTTGGTTGTTGTAATGGGGCAAGTGGAATTCAGCAGGAGGGAGTGTAACATAGTTAATATTGAATATAATTCCACTTGTCATTACTTCCAAGTTTAGGTTCATGTGTAATGGGTGAAACAGCGCCCCCTCTGGCTGATTGGCGGTTATAAATATTGTGAACACAGACATCTCATTGCCAGTTCATACGAGATGGGCATGAGGTAGGTCCACTGAGTTAAACGCTCCAGTAAAATATTATGTTAGCTTGATGCTGACATGAAATGATTTTCCTCATAAGGTGCTGTACCCGCTGTGATGAACCTGATTTATGATCAGTCCATATTCTGTTCTGTACAGGTACACATTATTTTATTTATTTGTATTTCTGTTTAATATTAATGTTGTAAATACGGCAGTTGGCCAGTTCATACGAGATGGGCATGAGGTGCTGTACCCGCTGTGATGAACCTGATTTATGATCAGTCCATATTCTGTTCTGTACAGATAAACAACGTTTCACCTCATCCTGTCTCCTGGTCCTTAATAACACAACGCAGACCTGATTTATTCTGAACGAATTCACCATTTGATGAGGTTACATATATATATATATATATATATATATATATATATATATATATATATATATATATATATATATATTATGGGCCCCCATGTTGACTCAAGCCCAGGGGCCCCCATCCTCCTAAATCCGGCCCTGTACGGCATGGTAGAGCATGGTACAGCATGGTAGAGCATGGTACAGCATGGTAGAGCATGGTAGATCATGGTAGAGCATGGTACAGCAGGGTGGAGCATGGCACAGCATGGTTACAGTGAAAACTTGTCTGTGTTTGTTTGTTGCTGAAAACAAACCAGCATTGAGGTAATTCCATTGATCTGTTTCTCCATGAGCAGAGCTGACACGTCTAATTTCAGTAATTTATCAGTAGTCTGATCCGTACGGTACTCTTTGTAAGTTGATTTATTTGTCTATTCAGTGAGTTAAAGCAGAATAATAAATGTAAACATGCACATCCCAGTTCATTACATCACATTTATCATTCTCCAGGCTTGCAGACTTTACCGACAGTCTGTAGAAAACATTTGGACCCGAACAGTTATTTATCGGATCATGTTTACCTGAAAATCCATTTTCTTTTGTTTATTTTTCTCAAACATTTTTCTTACACTTTTTAAAAAAAACATCTTCATTCACAGTGATGTGGACATTACCTCTGACATTAACTGGATTAAATTCCCCACTCAAGTGCTTTATGTTTCATTGCTATAAACATTTTGCTCTCCAGCTTGGACTAATTAAAGATGTACTGTATTTTGTCAGCGCTGCCTTGTATACTTTGTATGAAATTAGATTTACATATTTCTGAAGTCAAAGGCAGATAAATACCAAATTTAGAACGTTTTTCTCTCAAACAAATGGCACGCTTTTTAGTACAAAAACAGGATGCGTAAAGATGGTTTCTCACAAAAAATCAGCCACTTTCATACTGCTGCTATGTTTACAATAAAACAATGAATATTCAGATTCACATTCATCTGAATACATTACTTTTTGTATATATTACAGTTTTAAACATGCAAAAAATGCTTGTTATAAAACTTAGCTCATTAAACTTGGTTTTTACAGAACAAATTCAGTTTCCTCAGTGCATTGTGCTGTGTTGTAAAGCAGTAGACACTTCACATTTATTTGAAAAAGGCCTTTACTTGTCCATAAATCTGATTTCCAGTGGACCCTGTGAGTGTGTGTGTGTGTGTGTGTTCATAGAACGGGCTTTATGGAAAGCAAATTACTTTCCTGGCTGTGTGAATGAGATGTACAAAATCCACTCTTCAGTGGCAGAAACTGACCTATTTGAATGTCTAGTGGATATTCAGTTTTATACTTTGACTGGAATTATTTTCTCATAAAGGAGCGCTATTGTTACAGATTTTCATACTTCAAGTCTATACAAAGCTTTGTTACATGCAAGAGCTAATATAATCTCTAAAATTGGTTTTCTTCACGTGTGAAAAATGTCCATTACGTTTTGTGTCTTGTAGTGTTTGTCAACATTTTTTGTGTATTGCAGAACAACAGCAAAGTCCTCAGAAGAAAAGCAGGTGTTTGAACTTTTACAATACGTCCGATTGTAAAGTGACCTGCACTTTATTTGTCTTAATAGTTCTATCAATGAAAGCTTAAAGAGCTCTCCCTTTGAATAATTGATTCAAAGCTTTCACCATCGGTCTATTCCATCGAGCTAATGTCAGAAGGAAACTTGAAATGAAACATCATTTAATCCAAATTCTGATTAACACGGTTAAACAGCAGATTTTTCCAGTTGCATTGACAATGAAATGTTTGTAAGACTTACTTTGCCTTTCAAATATAAATAATGCAGTGACAATCCTTCACAGATCTTATGTCTAGCACTTATTAAAAAAACCTTCTTTTTTTGAGTCATAGGTGAAAAGTTTTGTTCGACTCATCTGAATTTATTTAGGTTAAATCGGAAGGTGAAAAAACAAAGGAACGAACAGTTCTGTTTGTTCAGGGGAGTCTGTTGGATTTGGCAAAAATTTCTGCAATGAAGGTGGAATAAGCTTTAATACAACACATCGATTTTCATTGGATGAATATGTTCAGTCATAAACAGCGTGTGGTTTTATGTAAACTTCTCAGTCCTGTTTATTTTCATCAGCTTTAAGAACAGGCCGAAAAAAATCCCGCTGGCTGCTGGGTCGTTTACCGTGAAGTCCACGGTTCATCACGGATGGATCACAACCTCATGCACCAGATGGCTTATTACACTAAATAAACTGAGAAGTCCTCTGCCAAAACTGTCAGGAAAAGGGCAGCACTTAAAGAAAATACTTAGCAGGTGATTAAATGAACCATCTGTCTATTTTCATTATAATCCCACAGTCTTCCTCCAAATTACACCTAATAAAGTCAATACATAAGTGAAAGCTCCTATTTCTCCAACATAAAGTTGGGAGAAAAAGCATTTCTGATAAAACGTAATTAAACATAAAACAGTATTATTTAATTGAGAAAGCTCCTCGGATGAGAAGCGAAACATCTTCAGTTACAAATAAAGTCCAGTTGTTTTGTTTTTAACCTTATTTTGGGATCTACCATGTCGTGGATAACTGAGAATCTTTACCAGCGTCAATCAAAGATTTATAGCATTACAGTCAATGTCAAGAGAGTGAATATATGTGCATGTACAGTGCTCTATTCAATAATATAACCTTTTCCTGTACTTTACTGCCATGATCTGAATACTGTACATGTTTTTATGACTTACTCTCACGGGCGCGGTCTCAGAAAAGCGGTAACCTTTTCATATCAGGAAGCCAGAACCAGATAGGAACCAAACCAGAGCAAGCATTTGGAGATTCTACTGGTAATGCTTTTCTTTCTGTGTCCTGACTGGTTCTCCACAAAGCTTTGTGGTGTTAACAGCCGTGGCCAGTCCATCAGAGCAGGTGGGGTGGAGCCGCACCTGAGTACCATTCAATGACCTGTGTTTGTCAAGCGGATCTGAACGTGCAGCCATTGATCCAAGCAGATCCAACAGTTTCATATGAGGGGGCAGCTTTTCTGCCCTGTGGACACGACTTGTAGGCCCGACGTGAGGAACAGCTGCAGTGATCACCTGCTGAGACCAACAGTGGAGATATTCTGTTTATAAATCAGTTTGAAGCAGACAGAGGGGACCAGAACAGAAAACTGAGAACAACAGAGTAAAGTTAGCCTGGTTGATACCAGACCCATGTCCTTCACTTCGCTTTGGACTAGGGTCTGGCATCTCTGCCATAGACAACGATTTCTCCTGGAGATTTTTGAATGGACCAATCAGAGAACAGGAGGCAGAGTTTTGTTAGTTTAGCCTGACGAGGTCCAGGCTATCAGATAAATTGCTCAGAAACCACTCGGTGGATATTTTTTCTGCCACCAGTGTGTAATTATATGTCTTTAATTTACTGACTGTTGGCCTAGATGAAACATTTGAGATAAAATTCGATTTTTTATCATTTATTTTCGTAGCGCACCCGAGGCTGTTTGGAAAATATCAAACCGAAACTATTTAATATCCAGCAGATTTGACCATTTCGTGAATTGATTTAGGAACTGTTAAGCTCAGGAACACTTCTGATATAACGTCAGCTATGAACTATATTTTTTCTCAGCAGAGAAATAATAGTTTTTTACCTTGTTTTGATGAAAATTCGTTCGTGGCGGCAGCCATTTTGAATGACGACGTCAGTCGACATCGTTCAAAACTCCGCCTTCTGCTCTCTGATTGGTCCGGTCAAAACCTACCGGAGACATCCTTGTGGATGGGAGAAATGCCAGACCCAGCAGTGAAGGGAAATGAGAATTGAGCGGAGCTGCGTAGGAATGGCGAGGGCCAGGCTAGAGTAAAGTCAAAGTGCAGGACATGTCTGTCCAACATGGTAGATAACGTGGTTATAGCATTCTGTGATGTGAGGCTGTGGTGGATCATTGGATGAAGCAGTGGTCTGCTGTTATTGAGTTTGATCCCAGCTTGAAACATCTGTTTGATTTGGTGATGATATAAAAATGAAAAATGATACAATACATGTACAGTATATTATTTTATAATAATAATAATAATAATAATTTGTCACATTTGTCATCTGTGTATGTTCCCATACTTGACAGACGAAATTGGTCTTCTGCATTTAACCCAACCACCACCAGGTGGTGCAGTGAGCAGCGTAGTTGCACCCGGGGAGCTGGGAAAATAGATGTGCACTCATAGACACCCCAAGATGGTGTGCCGTGACCGGGGTTCGAACCTGGGTCCTTCGGAAAACAAGTCCGATTCTCTGCCACTACACCATTTACCTCACTGAACATTTTTCTTCAATTTTACTGTTAATCTGGAGTATTATTTCAGAATTATTACTTCTAATCCAATCAAATCCAATTCAAGAAGCTGTGCACCTTTTGGCTGTGGGTGGGGGGCGTCCGTTTCTCTGACAGGACCAGCAAACTGGTTGGTCCACCTAAGTTGTTTACGGCTTGGTGGGGGAACAGTGTGCTGGAACTACTCTGACTGACGAAGCCCTCTGGAGTGAGGGTGAAACGTTTCTACTAAAAAGAAACTGTCCAGATGACCTGATTGAGAATTATCGGACTAGACAGGACTGTTTTTCATGAGACACAAGCTCGATCTGCGGGAGGAAGAAACAAATGCAAAAACTACACACACACAACTACAATCAATTAAATATTAGGCAACATATATCCGTTTTTATTTACTTATTATTTTTCACAGAAAATGTAGCTCAATTTGTAAAATTATTCATGAAACGAACGTCTGCCGTGCTCATATTTTTGCTCAGGAGCAGCCACTTGTTATTAAATTTGATGAAGACTACACCTGATGGTTTGTGGGCCAGTTTTCCCACATCTCTGTGCAAAGTGCTTTTAGTTTTATATTTGTCAGAAAGGAGCCTAACAGCAGTTTGGTCTTCTCAGGTCTGGGCAGGGGACGCAGCAGGATTACAGATGTTCCTGCTGTGCTTGCACGCAGAGGGAAACTGGATTTTAGAGAGTTGTCATCGTCGTGGATCACAGAGTCTCGTCAGCTCTGCTCCTGCTTGTGGCACCAGCAGATACTTGAAGTTATAGCTGATAAAACAGATCAACTGCTCAGACGTTGGTCGTCTTGTGAGGGGGTTGTGCTGTCAACTTAGCAGAGCTGCAGTTTTTACCAGCCCTTGACACTTGATACACTCTCTTCCACCCCCCTCATAAAGATGGGATCTCTCCAGGCTGCAGCTAGTTAGTGATGAGAGTCTCTTGAATGTCATCTTGGGCATCTCCAACTCATCTTGAACCCATCCAAGATTTTCCACTGGCATATCAAACCATCTCAAGAGGGCTGTGCTTTTCCTTCTGCATGCAGGCCCTCCTGACAGAAAGCATCTGAGGCAAATGTCCAGGTCTAAAAACCACACCGCTAATAAATAATAATTACAAAAACATTTTTTTAAAACTTGTTTAAATCTGCCTATCTTCATTTCAAAAGCATACTCCAGCAGATTCAGTCGTAAATGTGAGGGCGGCTGACAAGGTCGGTACAAATCAAGCTCATGTGGGCGGACGGACAAGAAAATAATGAGCAAAACCAAGAATACAGTTTTCCGAGCCATGAGCATGAAAATAAACGGGGGTTTTCAATAAGTGGCCGATAAAAACACAGACACGTGTCTCAACGGTCACTTCATCACAAACAGTTCACTGAGATCGAAACGGAATATTTTTCTGTTTTCTAACAATTTTCCTGCAAATTTGCAGGAAATTTTTTTTTCTCCATCAACTAATTTTACAAAAGTCACAGCACAATGAGAAACCACCTTAAGGGGTTACTTTGGAGAAAATATTCTACCAATCAAAGTAATTTGTACTAGAAATAGTTGTACAGGAAGTACTTCTTCATACACAATGAATAATGTACATAATTTCAACCTGTCTGCATAAGACAGGAGTGTGCGTGTGTCGATGTGGAGGAGTTCTGTGTGATGACGAGGGACAAGGTTGTTGAGGGTTTTGAAGGTGAGGAGCAGGATTTTGTAAGAAATGCAATATCTAATGGGGAGCCAGGG
Organism: Garcialebias charrua; assembly: GCA_038048925.1. Classification (NCBI taxonomy): domain Eukaryota; kingdom Metazoa; phylum Chordata; class Actinopteri; order Cyprinodontiformes; family Rivulidae; genus Garcialebias; species Garcialebias charrua. The sequence goes on from JBBPBX010010008.1 coordinate 13,168, forward strand.
AGGATGCTGCAGGACCAGTTATATTTCTGGTGGAGGTTCTGGAGATGATGCGAGCAGCAGAGTTTGGACCAGTTTTTCTACCAAAAAGAAGAGAGTTAAAAGAATCCAGGTGTTCATTAGCGATTTTTCAGCCGGTTCGGATGTTGCCATTCCATACAATGTGTGTTATCAACTGTTATCATCCCCATATGTATTGACGAAACTGTCCAATCTACCTCCTAGCAGGTTTAAAAGAAGGTTATTAGCGTTGTTATCGCTGTGAGTAGGCAGCGTATTTCCGTTAACCCAGAAGTGGTTTTTTTTTTGCTTTTTCAGTTTATATAACCGTTTTCCTAAACCTAACCTTAAACCTGACCCAGAGGACCAACCCTAAACGTAAGCCCCTTACCCTTGTGCCTAAACCTAACCAAGACCCTTTAATCTAAACCTAACCACGTAGCTAAAGACGGAGCCTTCTGTCATCGCTTGTAACGGTGACAACGTACCTTTAAACCTCCTAGGAGGTACAGGAGGGGCAGTCTGACCACTACGAATGGGGATGATAATAACTGATAAGGGCTATTTAATAGTTGATAACATCCGAAGCGGGTGGATTTTTAGTAATTACAAATTTAAAGGAGATACTGATTATGCTTCAGATTTTTTATTTATATTTTAACGTATCATGTATTTTATAATGTTTTTATTTGAATGTTTTTAAATGAGTTAACAAAGCTTTGCTTTTTAAAGATTTTAAAGGATTTTTTTTATGACATTTTGAACTTGTGTTGTTTTTATGAGCCAGATGTCAAAGACAAATCTCCATCTCATTGAATGTTATGGACAATAAAGTTAAATTGATTGATTTGATTTACTTTTTCTTTGTAGACATTGTAACGCCAAGTCCCTCTAACAAAGAACGTTTTTTGCCACACAGCTTCCATAGATACCCTGAAATGATTTCATTGAGGCATGCTTACACGTCTTTATTTTTGTTTCCGTGCTCATGCAGTTTTCAGAGCATTTTAAGAACCCTTTTAGCGCCTTCTTCTTCAGTTGTCTGCCGTTTGCAAAAACATTTAGTCTTTTCCTCGCGGCGTCAGCTGTTTGACTCTGTTGTGCATCCTCACTCTCGTAGTTCAGTTTGAAACGCTGCAAACCAGTTTGATGGAAGAGTGTAGAAATAGTCTTTCTTGGGGAAAAAAATACAAGTTAAGATTAAAAAACGTCATTGCATGTGAATGATTGATATCGGATCAGAAAGATAGATGCAATATATAAAAGAATTGTGTTATTTTTCACCCTTTACTTTTCCATGTCCTGGTCACATACATTAATTTTTCTTGCCCTCAAGGCTCTGAAGTTTTGAATTTATAACCCATATTGATGAATGTTTCTTTTAGAAGCTGTAGCCAAGACTCCATACAATACTACCCCTATAAGGACTAAATATGATAAGACAAAACATCCTATTATAAGAAAGGCATCAAATCACCAACCTTAATGAAATGACATCACTCAGTATTTCTAGTTGAATGTTGAGAATGAGAAAATGTCCAGAGCTTGCTATCACTGTTTCATCATTTTGGCTATCCTACAAAAGATTGAAAAATATTGCAGTTAGTTACTTGGATGTCTTTTAAGCCGTTAATGACATTGAATTTGTGGAGGGGAATCCTTCTCCTGAGGGATGAAAAAGCACAAAGAACGCCTCTGTATCCTTCTGAAGGGCACGGGTGATTTCAACGCTTTAATGAGGAGGAATGAACAAAAGGGGTAGGCATGACAAAGGCTGCTCCAAATAAACACGACCCTCCTCCTAAATTCTGCCACTGCTCATTGCCGCTTGGGAATAAACAAGGGGAAAGCAAGGCGCACACCCTTCTCCCCGTTCAGGAGGGACATGGCATTGTGACGTGCCAGTTACTGATGGGTCCTAATGAGAAAGTCAGAAGCCCGAACAGAACCCATTCAGGCATTAATGTTGCGTCGTGCTCAAAGACACATTGGTGATTTTATTGTAGGGAAATAGACGACTTCCAGCGAGACAGTGACAACAACATGAGTCTAACAGTGCTGTAAAACTCTGTGAAGCTTAAAATGTGGAACAGTTGCAGCGCTGCAAAGACAATGTTTTCCACTGCAACTTAGTGACAAGTTATTTTATCTTACTTTTACAGACCTCGTTCTTTTTTCTCCTGCTCTGTCAGCGCAGTATTTTTTGTAACAGCGTGTTACCTTATTAAAGCTGTCTGTCACAAAGAGTGGCAGCTTGTAAAATCAAAACTTGAGCAAAGTAACTTTGTTTTTGTTTTTTACATTTCTTACTCATGACACTTTAAGGTTCTTAAGAGCAAAACAAAAAAAACAGCTTCCAGCTGAGGTTGTCTGAAAGTGGGTCATGAAATCAATGCAGTTGTTTATGTTGAGATAAAAAAAAAAACATAATCCATCTAATTCTATTATTTATTTCCTTTTGCTCAGTATCATATACATCTCAGTTACTTAATGAAAATGAGATCATAACAGCATTTACCTGAGTTGTCCTTTCTTCTGCTGATTGAAAATTGCAGAAATAAATTCAATTCCCTGTTTTTAGACTTGTTTTGTTTGATTCGAGGAATATTTTCTTACAGTTGTGCTCACTTTAACTCGGTGCAATAATACATAAGGTTAACTGATTAAAAGCTGTCTTTTGAATCTTTATGTGTTAGAAAGTTTGCACTAAAGGCCCAGTTCAGTTTTGGCCTGCAGACAAGCCAGAATGCTATCCCCTAATGATCTGGGAGTTATGTTGGGACTTGTGAAGTGATTTTGATCCGAGCGTTGCCAAAATCAATTATACCTTTAACTGCAGGGACAGCCAGTCCAATGAAGAATAAATTAAAGTAATGTGATTGTGTCATTTAGCCTCTGTTAAGTGACTATCATCTGTATTTTGTAATACCTCCAGCTGGCATCGGCAGGATTTGTAAAGAGATGAAAGCATAACTTATTTTTCTGTAAGATTTGAGCAGTTGGACAGCTGAGATCTTTGTCTGCTCCTGTGTCAAGTTGGAAGACGTTTCCAAGGTGTTTTAAATGTGCTTTGCCAAAAATGAAAAATTAATCAGTTTCCACAAAAAAAAAGCAGTATGCTTGTGATAAGTGCATTTACTGGATTCACTGACTCGGAGTACATTATTGCATCATGTCACATTCAGAGTACCGTATTTTCCGGAATATAGGTCGCAGCTTTTTATCATTTTTGCATGCCCTGCGACCTATATTCAGGTGCGACCTATTTATGGCTTTTTATAAAATAAGCTGATTTGTAATAATTTATTAACAAAAATTAAACTGAGACACACTCTTACAATAATGTCAGCTAACAAATATATATTTTTAGGTGTTTATCCTGCTAAAATTATTCATTTATTAAAGAAAAGTTCAGCTCAGACACATATTTGCTATAATTTTTATCAAACAAATAATTGTTTTTAAGTGTTAATCTTCTTAAAAGCCTTGCTGTGCGCTCCTGTGGCAGACATTTGCAGCAGAGCTAAACACGGTCCACATTTTGACGTAGGTGCG
>JBBPBX010010008.1:36601-58799 GCA_038048925.1 Garcialebias charrua
CTTTTCATCCTTTTTAATTTCTGCATCACTTCCAGGCATTGTGCTAACTGATGGTTTGTTTACCTCTGTGCTTTGTGGAAAGCTAACTGGAAGTTGTACCCTGAAGCTTAATTCTTGTAACCTTTGACCTTTCTTTAAAAAGCATAGCTGCTCTGGCTCACCTGAGACAAACAAGCTTGGTTTGTCAATGTGTTCTTATTTGCGTGCAAACCCTGTTGCTACTGCTTTTTTTTTCAAGAAGAGGCAGACTTTATCATATACAGTATTACTAAGTATGCATCTGTAATCAAGACTGTCGTTAAAATAACTAGCTTATTTTTCACTAGACATTATTTTATTGACTTTTCATGGGATCTTTTTTAATGTAGTTGTCTTGCATCATATTCATCTTGTATTTTTGTACAACTGGTCTTGTTATTTTCAATAATAATAAATATAATATTTTTTTACATTACATATCGATCTCAGAGAGCATGAGTAGTTAGTCTCTTGTTTGTACTTTTTTCAGGCTACAATTTTAACAAAGTGATTGTCAATAAAAAATAATATTCAGGGAATTAGAGGCAGGCTTTGTTGTAGAATTATTTTTTAAATGAACATTAACCTTTTTCAGAGCCTTCTGCTCTCATATGGTGTGAAAATAACAACACAGCAAACCTAAACTATATGTATACCGGTAGATTTTTTTCTTCATCTTTTTAAAACCGCATCCACTGTTTAGATTAGTAACAAGTTCACATTTAATTATTTAATTCATTAATAGTCAGTCAGAGGCCAGACGTATTATGGCACAGTCTCTGTACATCCATATGCAAGTCCATAAACTTTCTCTTGACCTGCCCATAACTTCTGATCCCACCTGGATTATTTAACAAAACTTCATATACCCATGCATCACCACTAGATGAAGTGTCACACACACTTTTCATCACCCCAGCTCTAAGGTGAAGGTCACAAATCAAGGTTAAATTTTATAAAATGTATTTTCTTGCCAAGACCATAGCTACAAATTGCTGTATAATACAGGTAGTCCTCGACTTACGACGCCCCCGGCTTACGACGTTTTGGACTTACGAATGCATCTCATTATTAAACAAAAAAACACGTTTTTAAAATTTTTTTTTTTTTTTGTATGTGATCCTACTTACGAATTTTCGACTTGCAAATGGCCCGTTGGTACGGAACTCGCTCGTAAGTCGGGGACTACCTGTAGTTTGTATAATGTGCTGTATGCAGTACCGGTACTCTTGTTTTCAATCCAAAGGAAATTTAACTATTAAATACGTGTTAGGTTTAATCAAATTAAATGATTGTCCAATGGGAAATTAGAGCGTCTAATCACTGGGAGAAAAAAAATGGTGACCATAATTTACTTTTTTTTTTTTTTAATACATAAATTCCTTTTAAGTTGGTTTTGTTTAGTACAAGTCATTAACATCCTTCACAACTTTGTTATTTTAGGAACCCAGGAGAAGACACTAAAATGCTGGTGTGTGACATGTGTGACAAAGGTTACCATACCTTCTGTTTACAACCTGCTATGGACTCTCTTCCCACCAATGGATGGAGATGTATGGTAAGAACTGTCTTGCATAATTCTGAGTGGTTACTTAAGGTTACCAAAAATCCCAGTTATTCAGCCCGTAAGTAAAACACTACACTGATTTAAATGTGTAATGTATTATGATGGACTCCCTAGTTTTAGTTTGTACAGTACATGTCAAGAACCACAGCATTTTAATTTTGCTTTTAATTAGAGCAGCGAAGTGGCATTTTGTGTTTTGTTTTTATTTGCATTAAAACAAGTTATTCTCTTATTTCTTTTTATTGGTCCTGGTGCAGGATAAAGTGGACAGTTTTAGATGATGCCACTTTTTTTATGCTTCTCATATTTTGGTAAATGGTAAATGGAGCTTATTTATATAGCGCTTTCGTGAGGAGCCACAAAGCGCTTTACAATACCAGCCATCCACCCATTCATTCAGACATTCATACACCGGTAGTGGTAGCCTGCCTTGCAAGGCGCCATCCAGACCTACCGGGAGCAACTCGGGGTTAAGTGTCTTGCCCAGGGACACAATGACACATGGTGGGCGGACGCGGGATTCGAACCTCCAACCTTCCGATCGGGGGTCGACTGCCATTACCAATACGCCACGGCCGTTAAGTTAGTTAAGAAATGACACAGCAACTGATCTTTCAAAAGCTTCAGTCAATCTTGTCACCAAAGCATGCACTTGTGCACAAATGTGTTGTCACTCAGGTGGCTGGTGAACACGCCACATTATTTCTTTCATGCAGTTGCATTGGGTCACAGAGGAAGAGTTGCATACAATGAAAGGTGTTAACACTTGGCCTCTCTGCCTGACTTAGCATGGAAAGATGTAACCCACACACATCTTTGACGTTCACTTCTCTTGAACACCTTCCCCCAGCCCGTCTCCCCTCGTATGATGGGTTTTGTTCTGAGTTGTGTCATCTATCTGGAATGCAGCTCAATTAAAGTTACGGTAGTCATTGTTCAGTTTCAGTGCTGTGAAATGTTCTGCTGATGTGTTTGTTGCTGTGAACACCGAAGTGTGGTACAGGTAGTCCCCGATTTACGAGCGAGATCCGTTACAACGAGGCGCTCGTAAACCGGAAATCTCGTATTTCGGAACGGTTGCCATGTCTCTCGTAAGTCCGGAATTTCGCTCGTAAATTGGAACGGTTTCGCTAGCGCGACTACAAACACTCGTTTTTCATCAAAAAACTGCTTATGAGTGCATAAAAATGATCGGAAACGTGTGTCCACATGTTTAGCTAACGAACTGTGGTGAAAAAACACATGAAAACTCAGTATTTTTTGCGTTTTTTCCAAAAATTCGCCAGCTCGTAAGTCTGGAACCTCGTAGATCAGAGCGCTCGTAAATCGGGGACTACCTGTAGTTTGTTTAATTTTTATTAAAGTCACAAGTAAGGCTGGGCCATATCATTTCGTTCACAATAATACCGGTAAAAAAAAAAGTTTGCCCGGGAAAATAAATGATAACATGATATGCTAATTTCATGACGCAAATACTATACGTCAGTGTTTCCTCTACCATTATACAAGCAGGGCGCCTCGCCCCGTTAACAAAAGCAAGCGCACAGAACTACTGAACCAAACTACACGCCCCCAACCCCACTGTCAGTACTGGCGTAACACTAATTAGCTGTGCGCAATACTAGCTAGCTAAAAAGCTAAAAACAAACGACACGTTGCTCAGCTGTGTTTCTCCACCCCGCTCTAAACTGCCGGTACAAACGCAGCTCTGCTTTTTTCCTCTCCCCCAACCCCACTCTGGGCTGCCGGTGGGGGCGCAGCTCGGCTGTGTCCCCCCACTTCTAAATTGCCGGTACAAACGTGCGCAGCTCAGCTGTGTCTCTTGAGTTCCACAGTCCATGTTCCACAGTCCATGAACCAAGAACAGATGCGGGTGATCAAAGACAGAACATCAGAGAAATGAATCATTCCTACAAGATCAGAGGAAGCTGAAGCACCACAAGCTTCAGGGTCAGCTGAAGACACTTTGTCACAAGTTTTGGAAGTTATAGCTCATTTAAAGGCAACATATATTTTGTTGTACGTTACATTAAATCTCAACAGATCTTAAGCTTTCATTTGATTTACCATATTTTCCGGACTATAGGTTGCACCGGAATATAGGTCTTTTTGTCCAATTATTGCCAAAAATTTGGAAAAATCCATAAACGGGTCTCACCTAAATATAGGTTGCACCTACGTCACCGCCGATGTAGCACGTCATCCACCGCTGACGTGACTCGTCACCGCTGAGACAACCCGGAAATGTGGACGAGTGTTTAGCTCCATTGCAAATGTCTGCCACAGGAGCGCACAGCAAGGCTTTTAAGAAGATTAACACGGTAAAAACAATTATTTGTTTGCTAAAAATTATAGCTGGCACTATAGCACAAGGGTTCCTGAGCTTAACCGTTCCTTAATAAATTCACAAAATGGTCTAATCTAAAATATACACGGAAATAAAACGGAAGCTAACACGAGACGAGTCCGTCTCTAAAACAACAAATAAAAAAATCAAATTTTATCTCAAATGTCTCATACAGGTCAACAGTTTGTAAATGAAACCCATATAATTACACTCTGTAAGCTAAAAAAAAATATATCCGCCGAGTGGTTTATGAGCTATTTTTTATAATATAAACGGAAATAAATTGAAGCTAACAATAACACGGTTGCGTCTCTATAAACACGAATAAAAAATCGAATTTTATCTCAAATGTTTCATGTAGGTCAACAGTTTGTAAATAAAACCCATATAATTACACTCTGTAAGCTAAAAAAATATTCGCCGAGTGGTTTATGAGCTATTTTTTATAATATACACGGAAATAAATCGAAGCTAATGAAGGAAACATGAGGGAGATAGTATATTGTGTCTTTAAACACATATAGTGCCACCCAGATGTAACTAAAGGATTTTAACAGGGGTCAGTATTAAGCTGACCTCTTTATCCTTAATTAATTTACTTATTCAGATTGAATAGTAAATTCACGGATTCTTTTCTTTTTCAGTTTACCCAATATTTCTGTGATCTTTATGATGGATAAATAACAGAGCTATAAAGTGACAATGGACACGTTAACTTAGCTTGATATGTCAAAGAGACACTATCATTTATTTAAAATGAATCAACTAAATTAACACCATTACACTTGATTGACATGATTTCACTTTCTTTCAAATTAAAACGTCAGCACACTTGAATTTAACACAACAGACTTCAATATTGGATGTTAAACATATTTAGTCTGAGGGCTCTTTAACTTAATTAGTTTCCAGCTTAGATTGAGAGGGAAAAGAAATAGGAGGAAAGATTTAAGAAGAATTGGGAGCATGAGACCAAAGTGACACTTCTCATCCGACTTCTGCTAAAATCCAGGTACGTTTTGTAAACAGCTCTTTACCTTTCGACGACAGCCCGGTAAGAGGGAAGACCTTGTAGCTTTTCAGATGCACGGGTCCTTGTGGGAACCAGTACAGTACCTTCGAGCAGGGTATTCGTTTACGTTTTCAACGTCTCCTGGTTTCGCGTTGGTCATCAGAAAATATGTCAGCTCCTGGCCTCTGACTTCAAGATAAACTTATTCCAGGGAGGAATAATCAAAGTTTTTGAGCTTACGCTCGTTCGAAATGGACCCATAACAACATGTTATCAGTCCCAGCTGGATGACGAGTCCTTAGCGCGTGACTGGTGGTCATTCAGCTCTTTGGGACGTCTTAATGTCTTTGAAGCTCCCAGAAACTCTGAAGCGTTTCCGCACAGTTAGAACTTAAAAAGCGACTTAGAGAGGAGTTCACTTGCCTTATCAGACCCAAGGTTACAGCCAGAGCAGAGGGAGATTTGTTTAGGAAAAGACAGAGAAGCTGGAGCCTTGTTCATGAAAAACAACGGATTAACCTGTCTTCTGACTTTCTAAACAAAACCGTCTGGTCTATGTGACCCGAGATTTCACCTTTAACACAGCAGTGAACACAGTTTAACTCTTACAGAATAACACAGCTTAAAAGCACACATCATGAAAATGACAAAAGTTATTCTTTTGATCACATCAGCCTAAAATCAAAGATAGAAATAGTCTCTTTTTGGTGACTATGTTATCAGATTATAGCTAAATGAATGATTTTGTAGTAAATGTCTTGCTTTACTGAGAGGTCAGTAAAGGTCATCACTGGACAGTTCAAAAACCTTAGTTTGACCCTGGGTAGGTCCACTACACTAACACGACACGAGTGCGTCTCTAAAAACACAAATAAAAAAACTATTTTATCTCAAAGGTTTCGTACAGGGCAACAGTTTGTAAATTAAAGCCATATAATTACACTCTGTAAGCTGAAAAAATATCCGCCGAGTGGTTTATGAGCTATTTATCTAAATAGTAGGTATCTGTTTACAGTAGCTAACCGCTAACAACGAAGCTAAAAGAACGATTTTTTTTATCTCAAACATCTCATAAAGCTAGTCACTTGTAAATGTCCATACAGTGATTACATTCTGTAAGTTTGATAAAAATCTGTCCTGTGGTTCTTGACTTATCTTGCTAACAAACACAGCTAACAAACGGCAAACAGAAGTTACCTCCAGAACAGGAGGCCGGGCAGCGACAGTCAGTCCTAGCAGAGGAGGCTTTTTTCAGACACATGAGCTGGAAACGGTCGGTGGACTCTCTGGAAGTGTCCCCTAGCGGACAAAAGTGGTACTGCACCATTTTTTTTGCCAAAATGAAAAACGGTCATATCTGAGCCAAAATTTTGTCTAAAAATATGGGGGAAAAATCCATAAATAGGTCTCACCTCTCTATAGGTCGCAGGGCATGCAAATTAGGCAAAAAAAACGTGACCTATAGTCCAGAAAATACGGTAGTTATTTTGGGAAACTTCACCTGCACTTTAGTTTTTGTGTTAAATTTTGTTGATCTATATTTTGTGCAGACTTTTTCAATCTAAATAACAGAAGGATCTTTTTTTTTTTTTCTTTTTTTTTTATACTGTACTTTGAGACTGAATACTTTACTAATCTAAAAAAGCTAAGTCTGGTCCTCTGGACATTCAAAAAACAAAACAAAGCAAAAAAATTGTAGAAACGTTTCGTCTTTCGTCCGAAAGACTTCCTCAGTCTGAGATGCTGTATTCAGCTCAGTCTTATAAATAGCACCCTCTCACAGTGGATCAACCAGTTGGCTGATGACAGCCTGAAACCAGCTGCTCACATGATCAAGGAAGACCATCAGCCTAACGATGGATCGTTGGCACCCTGATGGTTGTTTGCTATTCACAGAGGGCTGAGTGATACTAGCAATAACAACATTGTAAGTAGGGGACAGTTGAACCCGGAGGCCTCCACCTCTGTTTAATGATGGACGGTTTTGTTTCAGAAAGATGGCCTCCTTTACTCCTCTCTCAAACCATCGTTTGGCAGCACGGTGGCATAACTGGTAGAGCTGCTGCCTCTCAGCGAGAAGGTTGCCGGTTCAAATCCCGGTCCGGGGCCTTTCTGGGTGGAGTTTGCATGTTCTCCCCGTGCATGCGTGGGTTTCCTCCGGGTACTCCGGTTTCCTCCCACAGACCAAAAAACATGCACGTTAGGCTGATTGGTGACTCTAAATTGACCCTAGGTGTGAGTGTGAGAGTGGATGGTTGTTTGGTGTGAGTGAGACAGGTCCCTCTTGTAAATGAGTCCCCGTGACTCAACGAGGCTAGCCTGTATAAATAAAGGTTGAATTGAATGAATCGTTCCTCTCTATTAAGGATGTGAACATCTTCATCCCTGAAAGAGTGACAGCTGGCCTGGAGATGAGTGTAGACTGCAGAGTCCTGACCTGATGATGTTGATCTTCTGTGCTGGGCCATCCTTTTGGCCAGTGGCTGTTTAGTTTCCCCGATATAAGACTGATCACAGCCCTCCTGACACTGAACAGCATACACAATATTACTCTGTTTGTGCCGGGGGACTGGATCTTTGGGATGAACCAGTCTTTGCCGTAATGTATTTTGGGGTTTATAAGCCACTGGGACGTTGTGCTATTTATAAGACTGAGCTGAATACAGTACAGCATCTCAGACTGAGGAAGACTTTTGGACGAAAGACGAAACGTTTCTACAATTTTTTTGCTTTGTTTTGTTTTGTTTTTTGAATGTCCAGAGGACCAGACTTAGCTTTTTTAGTTTTTTTTCTACCTGGATTATTGAGCATGCATCAGGGTAATACTTTACTAAATTAATTAATTTCTGTAAAATTAACCCTTGTTTTATTTTTTTGGTTTTAATTTAATACTGCAACGCAAAATGTTAAGTTAATTTTGTCAAATTAATTACTGTGATTTTTTTTTTTGTTATATCACAAAATTTATCGTTATCTTCAGAATGCTCTGAAATATCACAATATTATATTTGAGCCATATCGCCCACCCCTAGTCTCTGTTCATTCCTTCATCTCAATGTAATTTGTTGCATGGTGTGATGATGTATTTATGTCATGAAATTAGCATATGATGATATTTATTTTCCCAGGCAAGTTTTCTTTTTTTCCCAGTATTATCGCGAACGATATGATATGGCCCAGCCATAATGGAGACATCTGAGCTGAGCGCTGTTTATTCTAACAGTTTTTGAGCCGGTCAGCGTGAGGGTTCAGCGTGAGGGAAGACGTTGCTTTTAGCTTTTTAGCTAGCGTGCGTGCTGCTAACGATGGTTACGTATTGTAACCCCAGATTCTATGAGCGTGAGCGTAGCCCTTTAAAGCTACATCTATTGGGTTTATCCCTGCGCTTCGTGCCAACATTGAAGACTTTAAGTCCACGCCCACCTGCTGTGGGCCCCGCCTATGTCCACTATAAAACCAGGGTGGACTATAATTCTGCTCCCAAAAAGGCAATATTTTTCTTCTGCCAAATGAGAGCCAGTGAGGCCCAGATTTAAAGGGCTACGCTCACACTCTTAGAATCTGGGGTTACAATACGTAACCATCGTTCTATTTTGTATGAGCTCCGCCCTTTAAAGCCACATCTATTGGGTTTAAAGGCAGAACATGATATGGTCCATGCCTCACTGGGTCTGATTGGAACCAAAAACACAATCTGAGAACCGCCAACACCACAATAAGCACAAAACATGCACCACCAGATAAAAAACACAAGGTGCATTTAGCAGGTGTAACAACCTTCCTATCTGATGGCAATGACCGCATATTCATGGACTGGATCAAACAACCCAAAGGAAATTAATTCTAACTAAAGGAAAGTTTGAACCATAATAACCATCAATAAAGACAGAAACAACAGTGTCATCTTAATATTTTTTTTTATTGAAGATGAAAAATCAATTACTCTGCTGTAACCCTGAGAACCGAATGAGTCAGAGAAGAGCTGGAAACATCACACAAGTAGAAACGGATGAAAGGAGAGGTAGACGACCAAGAGGCCGCCGAGTAGATGTCCTGCACAGAAACGTCTCTGTACAGGGCTGTGGAAGCTGCGATTCCTCTCGTAGAATGAGCTTTAATCACCTCAGGAGGCTCGAGACCCGCAGAGCTGTAGGCCTGAGCAATAGCTTCACATAACCAGTGTGGCAGCCGCTGAGAAGTCAGAGGTTGACCTTGAGATTGACCTCTGAAATGAACAAAAAGCTTATCAGACTTGCGTATTGCAGCAGTGCAAGCCACGTAACACTTTAGTGTTCGTACTGGGCAAAGCAAATGAAGACGTTCATCTTCTGCACAGCTGTGAGGGGGAAGACAAAAACCGTCCAGAGTAATTATTCTGGATTTAAATGAACTCATGATGCTTTTAGGGATAAAAGCCGGGTTCGGCCTAAGTTCAGCTGAACTCCCATCTCCTTGAATTTAAAAAAAGGAAGGAGAAACAGAGAGGCCTGACAGGTCACTTACCCTCTTAGCTGATGTTAAAGCTAAAAACAGAGCCGTTTTAAAGGATAAAAACTGTAATAGAATCTGATCTAATGGCTCGAATGGGTCTTTAGTTAATGAATTCAATACAGTAACCAAATCCCATTGTGGAGCCAAGGTGCGTGAGACTGGTCTCAGACGTCTGGCACCTTTCAGGAAACGCTTCATTAGGGGATGATTAAACACAGTTCTATCATTAAACCCCTCGTGACAGGAAGAGATTCATTCAACCTTTATTTATACAGGCTAGCCTCGTTGAACCACGGGGACTCATTTACAAGAGGGACCTGTGTCACTCACACCCAGGGTCAATTTAGAGTTACCAATCAGTCTAACATGCATGTTTTTGGACTGTGGGAGGAAACCGGAGCACCCGCAGAAAACCCACGCATGCACGGAGAGAACATGCAAACTCCACCCAGAAAGGCCCCCGGACCGGGATTTGAACCGGGGACCTGCTCGCTGAGAGGCAGCAGCTCTACCAGTTGTGCCACCATGCAGCCTGCAGCAAAACGTTTAATTGTGCTGAAGGCCAGATTCCTGTCTAGCAAAAACTGTAAATATGACAGAATGAAGCCCAGAGGACATGAGGATGGATCCAACTGTTTGTCCAGGCACCATCGCTGAAACACAGCCCATTTAGACGCGTAAACAGTCGTAGTGGACTTTGCTCTTGCTTCCTAGATGGTGCATATAACGTCTTAACGCTCACGTTCAGCAACCAAACCAGAAGATGTTGTCCTATCACTGGAAAACTCTTTACTGTATTGCTCCCCCTGCTTGTAGGAGAGCGTCGTCTCTCCAGGGGAGTCTCCATGACCTGACTGACAGCTGCTGAAGCGCCGGAAACCATGGTGCGTTCAGGCGCTCCGGTGCGATCAGGATCATTGATAATCATTGATAATTTCTCCTCCTTCACTCTCTCCAGCAGCGCTGGTAGTAGAGGAACTGGAGGAAAGGCATAAATCCATGTTTGAGGCCACGGTTTGTGAGCAAACGTGATTCCCTAACGGGGGGTTGTCCCGTGGACTCAATGAGAAGAACAGGGGACACTGAGCATTTTCCCTGGTGGCCATTAAATCCACCTCTGCTCTCCCGAACCTGCTCCAAATTTGTGAGATCAGGTCCGGGTGAAGAGTTCCATCTCTGTCCAACGGCCCGCCGCGGGACATAATGTCTGCTCCTCTGTGCTCAGGAGCTGAGCTGATCTTACTCCGCCCTGTCTGTTGATGTAAGCAGCTGCAGCTCTGTTATCTGTGTGAATTAGCACATCCTGACCTCTGATCTCGTGGGCAAAGTGTTTGAGAACTTTGTGCACCCTCAAAAGCTCCAGGCCGTTTAGGTGAAGGGTCGTGTCTGGCGGCCACGCCCCCTTCACCGATTTGTGACCGGTAAGTCCCACCCCAACCGGAGAGAGACGCATCTGTAAATATCGCCTGAAATGACGCCACTTTCCCCAGGGGAACCCTTTCTGACGAGGTCCTGGGATTCCCCCAGAACACCAGGTCTGCTTCTACTGATGGCGGAACCGTGACTCTGCGATGTTTGGGACGTACTGGGTCGATCATCTGCTGTGCAAGCCATTTCTGCAGCTGACGCATGCGTCTGCAACTGCGTGGGTGGACGCCATCATTCCTAATAAACGCATTATTGACTATGCTGGTACAGATCTGTGGTGCTGGACATACCGGAGGAGTGACGTCAGCGAGTCCTTCCTCTGGTCCGACAAGACTGCTGCCATGGTCTCGGAGCAGAAAACAACTCCTAAGGTTATTTTCTGTGCTGGAACCACAGAACGTTTCTCCCAGTTTACTGCGAAGCCCAGGCGGGATAGATGATTCACCAGATCGATTGTCTGGGCTTCCGCTTCCTGTCTCGAGCCAGACAGAAGCAGAAGATCGTCGAGATAGCATAAAATCCTGACGCCCCTTGATTGCAGCGGTTGTAACGCTGCTTCGATCTTTTTCTAATAATTTTTGCTACAAGGTCATGGTCATAAAGCAAGGCCTAATGTCAAACAAGGTCTTTGTTCTTCCCAGCTGCATCTTCTGATCCAAGATAACTTCACAGAACTTGATACATACGGTATATGCACCACTTCTGTATTTCTGTATAACAGTTTGTCAATGAGCGTGTAATGTGCCATTAAGATTTACAAACCTTTTTTTTAAATCATGGATAATGAAATAAATTTAACCCCAAATTTTAAAAAACGAGACGTGTATAATAATGTTGATGTTGATGATGTAAACCCAATTTTTAAAGAAGCCACGATGCTTGAAATGTATCTCTTAGCTCAGGAGAAATTTGTTGTATGTCAGTGGTCTGTTCATGTTTAGCTCATGACTCCCCCAGAAAATGTGTTTATTTGATATTAGGCAAGACCCTTTCTTTATCTTAATTATTGTTTGGATATTGTTTTAGTTCAATTTTCTAATGTTTGTGTTCAAAACAAAACCGGTCCAGCCAGACAGTTTCTCTGGTTACAAAAAAGCCAACTTAATCTCACTGACTCTATTTAAAGAATTTTTTTTTTACCGTACTGTATTTTTGTAGCCTGGTTTAAACCAGACCCTTGTCCTTCACTTCGCTTTGGACTAGGGTCTGGCATCTCTGCCATAGACAACAATTTCTCCTGGAGATTTTTGAATGGACCAATCAGAGAACAGGAGGCAGAGTTTTGTTAGTTTAGCCTGGCGAGGTCCAGGCTATCAGATAAATTGCTCAGAAACCACTCGGTGGATATTTTTTCTGCCACCAGTGTGTAATTATATGTCTTTAATTTACTGACTGTTGGCCTAGATGAAACATTTGAGATAAAATTCGATTTTTTATCATTTATTTTCGTAGCGCACCCGAGGCTGTTTGGAAAATATCAAACCGAAACTATTTAATATCCAGCAGATTTGACCATTTCGTGAATTGATTTAGGAACTGTTAAGCTCAGGAACACTTCTGATATAACGTCAGCTATGAAATATATTTTTTCTCAGCAGAGAAATAATAGTTTTTTACCTTGTTTTGATGAAAATTCGTTCGTGGCGGCAGCCATTTTGAATGACGACGTCAGTCGACATCGTTCAAAACTCCGCCTTCTGCTCTCTGATTGCTCAGGAACACTTCTGATATAACGTCAGCTATGAAATATATTTTTTCTCAGCAGAGAAATAATAGTTTTTTACCTTGTTTTATTGAAAATTCCTTCGTGGCGGCAGCCATTTTGAATGACGACGTCAGTCGACGTCGTTCAAAACTCCGCCTTCTGCTCTCTGATTGGTCCGAACAAAAATCTACCGGAGAAATGGTTGTGGATGGGAGAAGTCCCAGACTGTGCAGTGAAGGGAAATGAGAATTGAGCGGAGCTGTGCAGGAAGGCGAGGGCCAGGCTAGTATTTTTGCAGCTCTACCATATACTTGTATGTATATGTTTTTAAAAAAATCACTTTTTACTATATGCTTTCACTGTGGTTTCTTCATATCTTCCATTTTATGAATAAAGTGTCAAGTCTTTATATTAATATGGTAGTAGGTCTAAATAGTTTTGGATATGCCTGTTTTGTCCTCAGAACTGCAGAGTATGCATCCAGTGTGGGACACGAACCAGTGGACAGTGGCACCACACCAGCCTGCTGTGTGAGAACTGTGTCCAGAACCAGGACCCTGCTCTGTGCTGTCCCATGTGTTCTTGTATTCTGGACCCCGAGCATCACAAAGACTTACTGTTCTGCCAAACTTGTAAGAGGTAAGAAACATTTACCTAAAACTTGTTTGGTTCCTATTTTGCGTTTAAAATGTTTAGGAAACTGTGAAAACCACAGTGTAATTTAAATCTGAACTCTTAAGGTTGGAAGAGATATCTGCCTAATGGTTTATTTGCACTTCTTTCAGATGGCTACATCTGGAATGTGAGCGTCAGAACTCAGGCCAAGGAGAAATCCACCCCAGGGAGGACTATGTTTGTTCCAACTGCAGGTCTCCAACCGCAGGGCAGGCGCTACAAGCAGAGGAAATGGACCTCGGCTCAGAACTCAGCCCTCAACCAGCCTCCATGCACACAGACTCTGAGACTGGCTTACAGCTGGCTCAAAAGCACACAGACCTTGAAGGTGGCTCTCAGCTGCCCTTTGAAATGCACAACGACCCTAAACCAGAAGTACTTGCTGTCCCATTGCACTCGGATCAAGAGCCTGTTCAGGTCCCCATCCAGGAAGAGACGTTGGGCAAATCAGACCAGAATCCTGGTGAGTCTAGGTTCCAAAAATTCTGGACTACAGACACAATACTGTAACTTCTAATTTATTCCATCTATCTTTTTGTTTTGACTTTAGATTTTTATTTTAATTTATTTCTCTGAGTTAGTGGTAAAAGCAAAAATCTGAAAAAATGAAACAGTCTTTTTTGTTGAAGCCACATTCACGTAATTCCTGTCCATTTAGGCCCAATTCCAACAAATTATTTTTATTAGCAGATTACTTTGTGTGAGCTAACAGTAAAAAAATTTTTTTTTTTTTTTTTACTTTTAGTTAAAAACACATAGCACATCTTTATCCTATTGTAATTTTTTAATTTATTTAAGTGCTCATCAAAGTTCCACAGCATCACAACTTGAGGTAAAGGCGGATACACAGTGGACTCTTGGCTAACTTGGAAATGGATACATTTAATACCTGTCATTGTAAGATTGTGCTAAGTTTCTGCACAATAATTTAGGGAGTTTGATGACAAAGATCTTGTAAATGTGTTTCCTTTAATCATTTCTAATGTAATTTTCAAAAACAATGTTTATATTTTTAATCTGAATGTTTCTGGAGACTAGAGATGGCTTGAACTTCGGCTCAAATACTAGAAGACCTACCGTAAAACTCATATTCTAACATTTAGCGACACCCTTACGTGTTCTATTTGAAACTCCATCACCCCAGAACCTGTTACAGTGTTTCTAAAATGTGTTGTTACAATTTATATTGACACTAGGAATGGTAAATTGTTTCATAATATTTTATTTTTTGCTTCTAAAATCTGGTTTATTTAAGCCCTGCCAGGACTAGAATGTACAAACAAGAAAAAGTACAGTGAGCTGAGGATGCCATAAGCAGCCCACTCATTTAGCCAGCTGATTCCACTGACAACACAGAATGGATAGAAGTATCATGATAATAATTATATCACAGATCCCCTGTCTGCTAACCTGCCTTGGAGCAATGCTGGCGCATTCATTACTCCTCACACAGCCTGTCTGCTTGTACTGCTCACCATGCGCAGATGGTCTCATTTTACTTTTTTCCTGCATTCTTATTTGTCTTGGCTAACAACAGATTGCTTTCCCTGCTTAATTTTTTTAAAGGCACTGTTTGTGAGCTATCTGTTCATTCAAGAGGAGCTGATGCATGTTGATTTTCCTTAAAAGACCTCAGTTTTTTTCTTGGGCTATGTACGTTAGATGCTTGGATCTTGAGTTAAGTCTGGTTACCAGAAAAACAAAAATGTTCTGTCATTGTTTCCAGGCTTAATCAAGTTTCCCTCCTCCCTTCATGACTTTTTTGAAGAAAGGGTGCAGGGAAGTTTTGTGCAGACTGAAGATGCACCTCCTCCATCAGTTGGTGTTCGCAGTTAGCTGTGTATGATGGCTGACCTTGCTAAAAATCATGTCTTGGCTGCTACTACTAGCCAATAATTATGATTTCACTACTACATAAGCAACACCATTCACTCTTTATGGTGAAGCTGTCATAGGACAAATAAATATGCCATGCTACAAAAGTTAGCATACTATTAAAATCCTACTACAATAGTGTATTGATAACTCATTCCTTTTGTGGTGCACAATTCAAACTTTGAAAATCCCAGGGAAAGTTCTGAAGGAATGTGCGGACCAGCTCTGTGAGGTGCTGGCTGACATCTTTACCACCTCACTTTCACTGGAGTCAGTTCCCACCTGCCTGAAGACCGCGACCATCATCCCAGTCCCAAAGAGCTCCACAGTGACTGGTCTGAATGACTATAGACCGGTGGCCCTCACCCCGATAGTCGCTAAATGTTTTGAGAAACTGGTCATGTCCCACATCAAGACAACCGTCAACATCAACGAGGACCCTCATCAATATGCATACCGCGAGAACCGATCAACAGAGGACGCCATCTCCTCTGTGGTCCACACTGCTCTCACCCACCTGGATCAGAAGGACTCATACGTGCGTCTGCTCTTTGTGGACTTCACATCTGCCTTCAACACCATGATCCCCCAAACTCTGATAGACAAACTATCCACACTTGGACTAAGCCCCTCCATTTGTAACTGGGTACTAGACTTCTTAACAAACAGACCACAGTCCGTGAAGATCCACAACTTCTCCTCCTCCACCATAACCCTCAGCACTGGCTCTCCCCAAGGATGTGTGCTGAGCCCTCTTCTGTTCACTCTGCTCACATATGATTGTACAGCCACACATCCAGGCTGTCATATTGTTAAGTTTGCAGATGATACAGCGGTGGTGGGATGCATCACAAACAATGATGAGTCCAGCTACAGACAGGAGGTGGAACACCTGGAGAGCTGGTGCAAAGAGAATAATCTTCACATGAATGTGAAGAAGACAAAGGAGATGATTGTGGACTTCAGAAGGAACAAACACACCCATGCCCCACTGAACATAGGTGGATCTGCGGTGGAGGTGGTCTCCAGCTACAAATACTTGGGTGTACACTTGAATGATAACCTCAGCTGGAGCAACAACACCACCAGCCTGATCAAGAAAGGTCATCAGAGACTCTACTTCCTCAGACGGCTGAGACGAGCTGGTCTGAGCAGCCCAGTTCTCACCTCCTTCTACAGGTGTGCAGTGGAGAGCATCCTGTGCTCCAGCATCAACGTGTGGCATGGAGGCTGCACAGTTGCAGAGAGGAAAGCTCTACAGAGAGTGGTGAAGGCTGCACAGAAGTCTGTTGGAGTCAGTCTCCCCACCATCACAGACATTTACACCTCCAGATGCAGGAAAAGAGCCACCTGCATCATGAAAGACCTCACTCACCCAGCACACTCACTCTTTGCCCCACTCCCCTCAGGACGGAGGTTGAGGAGCATCAAATGTAGAACCACTAGACTGAGGAACAGCTTCTACCCTGAGGCTGTTAGACTCATGAATAAATAAATAATAAGAATAAACACTGCAAAATATCACATCATGCTGATGCTGATCTGTTTTCTTGTTGCTGTGTTCATCTGTGACCATCTGCTCATAAAGACTCATGTTCGTGCTGCTGTTTATAATGATGTTTTTCTTTCCACTACATTAGGGCTTAGTGTATTACTAGTTGATGTTTCTCTTAGTTAATTCTAGATGTTATTACTGTTTTTCTCTTGCATTTGTTGTTGGATGTAACTGGGACCCCGTGTACATAATCTCGTTTTCATCACATGTACCACATGCGGTGCAAATGACAATAAAGACTCTCTGACTCTGATTGTGTGTCTGTGGCATTTTTGCTTGTTGTCTCACAGTTGAACCTCAAATGGTTATAGAGACATTTTATTTCAATACAAATTTGCAAAAAAAATGTGTATAATACAACTACTCCCACTCTTGCACTTCATGTAAATACAGGGAGTCCCCGACTTACGGCGCCCCCGACCTACGGCAACTCGGACTTACGAACGCATCTCATAAAAAAAAGATTATTTTTTTAAAATAAATGAATACATGTACAGTACTGTACATCACCAAGCACTTAGCCTATCCTAACAGTTTTTAAAGATGAAGGAGTGAGTTGAATTGTCTCCCTTTACTGTACATTTATCTATTTATAAATAAATAAAAATAAATTAATTAATTAATTAATATTTTTAATAAATAGATAAATGTAGTACTGTACAGTCACCAAGTACTTAGCCTATCCTAACACAGTTTTTAAAGATGAAGGAGTGAGTTGAATTGTCTCCCTCCTCCCTAGCAGGCTCCATTCACATAAAGGGAGCTAGCTCCCTTTATGTGAAAGGGAGACGATTCAACTCACTCCATCTTTAAAAACTGTGTTAGGATAGGCTAAGTGCTTTGTGACTGTACTGTACTGTACTGTACTGTACTGTACTGTACTGTACATGTATTAATTTATTTAAAAAATATATATATATATTTTTTTGTATGTGATCCGATTTACGTCATTTTCGACATACGAACGGTCCTTAGGTCCAATTTTTTTATTATTATTATTATTATTTTTTTTTCATTTTCATTTACCCTTTATTTATACAGGTACTCCCATTGAGCCACGAGGACTCATCTTCAAGAGAGACCTGTTTAATGAGCAGATGGTGGGGGTTAAGGGCCTTGCTCAGGGGCCCAGAGTGGGGCGAATGAGGGTGGAGGCATGTGTGGGTGTTTCATCTTTTTCCACCCACATTTTTTTTACGTTGTACCGAGGCTTGAACCGGCGATCTTCCGATCACAGGCCCACCTTCTCTAACCTCTGTTTACCAAAGCCATAAACCCAGGCTTGGTCACTATATCAATGGGCATCATGTCTTTCGCTATGAACTCTGTTAATGCTCGAGTTATTTCCGTGTGCCATTTCAAATTATGTTCATACGGACTAATGCCTACGGTCAGTGATCCCTGGCTTCTGGTAATTTGCTTACTTGAAGTTGAAGCACTGGTCAATTGCATTCTAGCCATGCAACAGTATAGTAAATAACTTTGTGGTGTTTTTTACGTGTTGATAAAGATTTGTGGTGTTATCTCGAGAGGTAGCAACAGCAATAAGGCAGGTTCTGCACAATACTGTACATGTCGTTGCGCAGCATCCTCTTTTTTTGTAGCCAAAATAATTTCAAACAACGGACGTTCTACCGCTATTTGGTACAAAACTTTCAGATGTCCGCTTCTGTCCAGCCTGATGCCATTGTGCAACCGGTTAAAGCACAGTGTTGACTCTCCTGCTCTGCTTTGCTCGCTCGCAAGTGACATAACCAGATCATGTGACCAGTCAAATTGCAGCCTTTGCGATTAGAAAATCTCGTTTTATCATATCGCGATATTATCACAAATGCAATTAATTGTTCAGCCCTAGTTCAGAGTGAACAAATGTGTCTATAGTGACAAGGGCGGCTAAATCTGTTCTGTCACTGGAGTTACACCTGACTTTAGACTCAGGCTGCAGTCTAAATAATATCATCCTCATCCATAACTCTTAAGTGTTTTAATATGACTGTGAGTGCGTGAACTGAGCTTGGTGAATAGCTGATAGCAAGAGATGGTAGAAAGCTCGTCTCCCTAATTTACTTTCTGGCATGAGCACCGGATGTGCACCTGCAAGCTGCACAGTCATGAGCCCAGAGCGCACAGACTCTGGGATGTTGGTTGTCATGGTTATCCCCTTCCCTGGCAGAGATGCGTAGCAGGTGCATGTGTGTGTCAGGATCAGTGTGACATGGGAACTTGTGGCTTGAAATAGTGGGTGCCTCCTTAAGACTAGGCTATCTGTACTGTCAGATGCTGTTTGGCAGAATATTGGCTCGATGTGTGGATTCCTGATAGTCAGGAATGACTGGTTCCATTCATGCTGGACAAGTTGAACACATTGATGGCTTTGATACAAAACCCAATGGAGAGAGAAAACACTACAAAACGAGTGAGAAATGAGATTAATGCGGAAATGTGGCTCGTGATTAAAGATTCTCTTGTTTAATGCTGTCAGACTGCTTGCCACTCAAATTAACATTTACTTTTAGTGTTACTCCTGTCTACCGGTACTATGAAGAGGCATTCATCTCTCGACCCTTTTAAAATTGTTGGAGGTGTTTTCGTTTTATTTGTGTTTGTAGTCTGTCCACACTGTTTGTTTTTGTCTATAATGAGATAATGTCTAAATAAGTATTTAAAAACCTAATGTACTTGTGTTTAGAAGCCTCAGGAGGAGCAGACGTTGATACACAAGTTACTGAACCTTCGGTCAACAAAATTCCAGATGATTTCAACCCAGGTTTGTACATGTACCGTAATCAAATATTTATTGACACATACTTTTAGACAAAGTCTCTGGTGTGAAGTGTCCTCCTTTCA
Source organism: Garcialebias charrua (assembly GCA_038048925.1). Lineage (NCBI taxonomy): Eukaryota > Metazoa > Chordata > Actinopteri > Cyprinodontiformes > Rivulidae > Garcialebias > Garcialebias charrua. The sequence continues at coordinate 56,122 of JBBPBX010010008.1, forward strand.
TTCCATAATGATGACATAAATATGCCATAATCTATGATAATCACTTTAAGTAGAGTTTACGTTGAGTCAAATACTTACCGGTATACATTTAATGTATTTTTGCTGAATACCGGTAAATATGAATAACACTACATACTTTTTTCTCTTTAAAGACTCTAAACCTGTTGCTGGAATCCAGCTCGCTTCCACAGAGAGGTCTACATCTTCAGCTTCTTCAAGCCAGGAATCCTGTCCAGCCCAACCACCTTCAGAGGCACTACAGACAGGAGATACCACATTTCAACTCAAACCAGCAACTACAGAGGCCTGCCCCAAACAGGGCATGGTCAACCCCAGCACAAAGGATTTTAAGGCCATCATCTCAACAACCAAAGAGCCAAGTACTACATCACTACCTTTCATGGAACAAACAATGGAAGTCACATTATACCAGCCTTCAAGTATGGATGTAGTCAGGTCTTCTTTCCTGGAAACTGCTCCAAAAGACCCCAACAAGGAGAGGAATGAGGGTAGTATATTGCATATGACTCTGGCAGAGACCGTTAAGCCTTCACCTTCTTGTACATCAGAGAATATTAGCTCTACACTGAACAGCAAGCCCAAAATGTCATTTCCCGTCTTGTCTTCAGAGGAGAAGCCCTTCAAAACAGCTGTGGAAAGTTTAGTTGAAATGGTTTCTTCTCCTTCCCACTCTTCTTCTCTGGCCAGAGGGACGCCTCTCAGAGAACCAGCTCAGACTCAGATCCTGTCCACTCTAAGTGACTACAGCAATTTAATACCAACAACTCCTCTTGTTCCATTCACACCGAAGATTGGCATGGGAAAACCGGCCATTACCAAGAGGAAATTCTCTCCAGGGAGACCACGAGTGAAGCAGGTATGATCATGGGCAGAAGGTGGTAGAGATTAGTGATAATTATCAGGTTGTTCTACCTGATTCATTGCTTCTGCTCAAGTAATAAACCAAAAGCATATTGTTTAGTAATTGTTGCTGGAAGCTCGTTGTGTGTGTCCTTTGGGTCATGCACTATGAAATTGGATTCCTGCGTTTCTTCTGTTCAAATATGATCCAAGCAGCTTGTATGGCTGTGGGTATTGCTTTCAATTACTGTACATTGTTTTTGGTTGTTTCTCTGTACTTACACCTTGCAGTGCCCTACACAAGCATAGCAGGAAAACAGCTGTTTCTCCACTTGCTGTCCTCTCTTCACAATTTTTGTAAACATGAGTTATTAGTCACAGCTTAAAGATCCCAATTTAATATTAATTACTTTCTGTCAGTCTTGTGTTTTTATGGCTTAAACTCTTCCAGGCAGTTCTTGTTGTAGTCCACCTCAGGCATTATCATCAGGCTTTCATTTCATTTCATGGTCATATCACAAACATGCTTCATTGTTTCATTCATCAAGTCGGATAATAATTATTACCATATTTTATTCTACATATTACACCATCAATGGCAGTGGGGAATTGTTGTTGTTTACCATGAATTATCTTTATTATTGGCAGCAAAATGCTTAGACTACCACACACTCAATGTAGTGTTCCTTGACAAAATGATTGCATGAATTACACCCTTGGGTATGATAATTAGGAATGATGATGGTGAATATAGATAAAATTTCTTAAGTTGGCACGGGGCAGAAGTTCCTTTTTCCACATTCTGTAAAAAATTGCAACAAAATCAGAAATTTCCTCTTTAATCTATAATTTGTTTGGCTAATGCACTGTCGTTTTTTTTTTTTTTTTGGTTAGCATTCTAAATACCAGTATATGAGATTGCCATGGTAAAATGTAACCGCCCCCTCTATTTTATGTATGGGGCATTATTAACCCTAACTAATTGTGCTGATCCAAACACTACTAACTCAGTGGCTTGTCGGAACTATGCTTTTTAAAGTAGTTGCATGAAAAATGACAATTGGCTTTAACACATCTTATAACTTGACCTGTATATGCTTCAGCATGCATGAAATCAAAAAAGGTGTTCAATACAAGATCAACTGGACTTTATTTGTTGCAGAAAACGTTTCGACTCCTATCCAGGAGGCTTTTTCAATTCAGAATTTCACCTCTGAATTGAAAAAGCCTCCTGGATAGGAGTCGAAACGTTTTCTGCAACAAATAAAGTCCAGTTGATCTTGTACAGTATTGAACGCCTTTTTTGATTTTATCATGTCCTGGACGACTGAGAATCTTCACCAGCATTCAGCATGCATGGTTTTCTTTTACCCCTGCTTAGATGGATGTGTTTTGAGGATTTTTCCAAAGGTGTACATTCAAAGCTCATCACATTTCTTTAACATCTTTCTTTGTATGTTTTTGTTTCTTTGCTGACTGTTTTTAAGTTGCTGCATTTTGTCGCCCTCCTCCTCCTCTCTCTCACTCTCTCACCCATCCCTCCTTACCTTAGGGTGCATGGAGCCCCCATAGCAGTGTGAGCTCACCCTTGTCCTGGTCACCAGACCAGCCTGAGGGGTGGGACCCAAGGACCAGGCAGTCCTCTGGCAGCCCGGGGTGGAGCATCAGAGTGGTAAATACAGTGTCTCACCAGAGATGGTGAGGCAGCTGCTGCCCCCTCTGCCCTTCCTGCTGTGATGCACACTCTTTTTGAGTGTTCCTGGTTTTCACCTATGTACACTGTAACCAACATTTGAGAAGTGATCTCCACTTTACAG
>JBBPBX010010009.1:0-28273 GCA_038048925.1 Garcialebias charrua
CTTGTGGAGGAGTAGAAAAGACGACACAGAAACTGGATGCAGGACTTCACTTTACTCAACTCCAATGAACTCTGCACGGTAAGTGCCCAAAACCACGCCTTACACATAAAACCTTTTCACAATAAAACATCCTGTCCTCTGGGTACAACATCCTGTCCTCTGGTTGTGAGTAGAGTCCCCTAGTGGTCCGCCACACACGCCCCCCGTGAACACCCAGTAAGGTCCATTACTAGTCCAGAACTTTAGGCTTGAGCAAATGACCAGAACGGCTGAACCTGGACTCTGTAGAACCAGCTTGATGAAGCGGAGCGCGACGAGGAGGGCCTGCAGAAGAGTTGGGCTCCGTTGGTCGTTGAGAGTCTCTGGAAGGAGGACAGCAGTCCGTTAGCGATGTGGATGGAGGTCTGCCCCTGCGAGGAGCCTGGGCCGAAACAACCTGATCATCTGACAGAACATGAGCGGGTTTCAGCCTATCAATACAGACCGTCTCATTACGACCCCCTAGATCTAAAAGGAAGTGTTTTGGACCTGGTTGGAGAACCCTAAATGGGCCATCATACAAGGGCTGTAGTAGTGTCCTGTGGGCATTGTGTTTGACAAAAACAAATTTAGAGGACTCTAGGCTCTTAGGGACAAACGACTGCGGTAAACAATGGTGTACCGGGCCAGGGACACGAAAAGAGTCCCCCTGAGATGAAAAATGTTGCAACGGTGGAGCAAACTGTGGTGAGGGTACCTCAGGTAAAAACTCACCGGGGACGCTCACAGGCTGACCGAAAACCAGCTCCGCTGGGGAAGTGCCAAGGTCCTCTTTGGTTGCGGTACGTAAACCCAGCAAAAGCCACGGAAGACGGTCAATCCAGTTGTCACCGGTCAATGTAGCACGAAGTTCAGCTTTCAATGACCTGTGAAACAGTTCACACAACCCATTAGCTTGGGGGTTGTAAGCGGTGGTTCTGTGGATGTTAGTCCCCAAACCCTTGGCCATGGTAGACAAAAGCTCTGAAACAAACTGAGGGCCCCTGTCAGATGTAATGTCTGAAGGGGGGCCAAAACGCGCAACCCATTTAGACATAAATGCTCGAGCCACAACTGCAGAAGTTGTGGATGCCAGAGGAACCACCTCAGGCCACCTTGTGGTCCGGTCGATCATGGTCAGCAGATGTGTAAAACCCTGCGATGGAGGCAGAGGACCCACCAGGTCTACGTGCACATGATCAAACCGCCGACTAGGAATGGAGAAAGGTTCCAAAGGTGCTTTGGTGTGCCTGTTGACCTTAGCACGCTGACATGGGACCCACGTTGCTGCCCACTCCTTAACTGTTTTACGCAGACCGGGCCAAACAAACTTTGAACTGACCAGTTTCACAGAGGCTCTAACACCTGGATGAGAAAGGGAATGTAAAGAGTCAAAAATGCGGCGGCGCCATGAAACCGGAACCAGATGGAGGTGCATGCCAGTAGAAACGTCACAGAGTAGGAGAGGATCTCAATCATTCACGTGCCGTTCCTCCAACTTGAGGCCTGTGGGCCCAGACTGGAGCTCGAGTATTTCTGTATCGGTACGTTGGTCTGCAGCCATAGCAGAAAAATCGATGCCAACGTACACGGGAGAGATAAGCACTTGGGAGAGACAGTCGGTTACCACGTTGGATTTGCCAGCCACATGCTGAATGTCTGTTGTAAATTCAGAAACCGCAGCGAGGTGGCGTTGCTGGCGTTGCTGGCGTTGCTGGCGTTGCTGGCATGCAGACCAGGGGTCAGAAATTTTGGACATTGCAAACACCAAGGGTTTGTGGTCAACATATGCAGTGAACTGGCGGCCCTCCAGGAAAAATCTGAAATGGTATGTAGCCAGGTAAAGTGCCAGCAACTCTCTGTCAAAAACGCTGTATTTAAGCTCATTGTCCCGTAGCGTACGGCTGAAAAATGCAAGCGATTGCCAAACCCCAGAAACCTGCTGTTCTAACATAGCCCCCACCGCAACATCAGATGCGTCAGTTGTTAAAGCTATTTGTGCCTTTGGGGATGGATGGGCCAAAAGGGTAGCAGTGGCCAATGCAGTTTTAGCATCATCAAATGCCTGGAGGCGTTCTGGAGTCCAGTCAACACTTTCGTTGGCCTTTTTCCTTTTTAGCGCTCCATAAAGCGGTTTGCAGCAGTTGTGCTGCTCTGGGGAGGAAACGGTTATGGAAATTAACCATCCCTAAAAACTCTTGTAGAGGTTTCACCGACTGGGGCTGTGTAAAATTGGACACTGCCTGCACCTTGTTTGTCAACGGAACAGCACCGCTGGCAGAAATGCAGTGGCCCAAAAAGTCAATGACTGGCAACCCAAACTGGCATTTTACCGTGTTTACAATCAGGCCATGTGTTGCTAGGCACTGAAAAACCTCACGGAGGTGGGTCATGTGCTGTTCAGCCGAGCTGCTAGCTACAAGGATGTCTTCCAAGTACACAAACACGAAGGACAATCCCCTTAAGACTGAATCCATCAACCGCTGGAACGTTTGGGCTGCACCTTTAAGACCGAAAGGCATGCGCAAAAACTCAAAAAGGCCGAACGGAGTGATCACAGCGGTCTTAGGAACATCCTCCACATGCACGGGAACCTGGTGGTATCCCCGCACTAAATCTACTTTAGAAAAAATGGAGGTCCCAGCCAGGTGAACCGAAAAATCCTGTATGTGGGGGATGGGGTAACGGTCATTTTCCGTGATGTTATTAAGGCGGCGGAAATCCCCACAAGGTCGCCATTGTCCGTCTGACTTGGGCACCATGTGCAAGGGGGAGGCCCACGGACTGTTGGAACGTTGCACAATGCCTAAACGCTCCATGTTAGCAAACTCTTGCTACGCTATTGCTAGCTTAGTAGCATCGAGACGGCGCACACGCGCGAAAACCGGAGGACCCGTTGTGGGGATATAATGTTCAATCCCGTGCTTTGTTTCTGTGTTGGAAAAATTAGGGACAGTCAGCGAGGGGAACTCTGACAATAAACGCGGAAACACGTTACCCGAAGCTAAAAAGTTAGCATGCATTAAAGGCCCAGCTCCTCGTGTAGCACAAGGCAGTGATGAAAAAGACAAAGCGTCAATCAAACGTCTGTTAGCAACATCAACAAGGAGTCCATGAGCACAAAACAATCAGCACCTAAAATAGGAACTAAGCTTGAGCTTGGCGTTGTCGTTTCCCTGCGGCTTGAAGCTGCACAGTGGGATGCACCGTCGTGCTTTGGCGCCAAAACGCTGGTGGTAGAAACAAAGGGCGGCTCCTTTACGCCTGAGGAAAGCGATCCTTGCCACCACCGATGGCTCGTCCGGCTCTGAGGGTGTTGCTTGAAGCTCGGAATGTGCTGCCGGAGATCCGGGAACCACCGCCTGGACTGCGAAGGTCCTCGTAGCCAGGAGGATGCGGTCGGCTTCTTCCGCCAGCGAGCGGTAGTCCTTCTGCTGCAGAACCGGGGAGTTGGCCAGCACAGCGTGCACTGGAGGCGGGAGCTGCCGGAGGAAGAGGTGGATGAAAAGGAACCCACCATCGTCTGATCCCAGCAGGGACAACATGCTCTCCATCAGCTAAAGAACTGTGCCATCACTCAAACCGGAGAGTGAAAAAAGTTTCTCAGCACGCTCTGCGTCGGAGAGGGAGTAGCGCCGCAGGAGCAGCTGCTTGAGAGCGGTGTACTTTCCGTGTGCAGGAGGGTCCCGGAGCAGGGTCATTGCTCGTCGGGTGGATAGCGGATCCAGCGAGGCGACCACATAGTGGTATTTAGTGTCGTCTGATGAAATCCCACGAAGAGCAAATTGTGCTTCAATGTGGATGAACCATGAAGGAGGATCATGCAGCCAGAAGTCAGGGATTTTAACGACCACCGAAAATGAAAGCGGGGCAGCCGGTGGAGGTTCCACAGCAGCAGATATCTGAGAAGAGCTGGCTTCATCTTCAGAACTCGACATGTTCGGTTCGCGGGGTCACCAGTGTGGAGGAGTAGAAAAGACGACACAGAAACTGGATACAGAACTTCACTTTACCCAACTCCAACAAACTCTGCACGGTAAGCGCCCAAACCACGCCTTACACATAAAACCTTTTCACAATAAAACATCCTGTCCTCTGGGTGTAAGTAGAGTCCCCTAGTGGTCCTCTACAATCTACCGTATTTTCCAGACTATAGGTTGCAGCTTTTTATCATTTTTTCATGGCCTGCGGCCTACAGTCAGGTATGACCTATTTATGGATTTTTCCCCATATTTTTGGCTCAGATGTGACCGTTTTTCATTTTGGCAGAAAATGGTGCAGTACCACTTTTGTCCACTAGGGGACACTTCCAGAGAGTCCACCGACCGTTTACAGCTCATGTGTCCGAAAAATAGCCTCCTCTGCTCGGACTGACTCTTGTCGCTTCCCGGCCTCCTGCTCTGGAGGTAACTTCTGTTAGCTCTGTTTGTTAGCAAGATAAGTCAAGAACCACTCGGCGGATTTTTCTGAAACTTACAGAATGTAATCACTGTATGGACATTTACAAGTGACTAGCTTTATGAGATGTTTGAGATAAAAACAACAACAATCTTTTATTAGCGGTTAGCTTCCGTAAACAGATACCTACTACAGTATTTCGATATACCGGTATAGCTCATAAACCACTCGGTGGATATTTTTTCTGCTGCCAGAGTGTATTTATATGGCTTTACTTTACAAACTGTTGCCCTGGATGAAACATTTGAGATAAAACTCTATTTTTTATTCGTTGTTTTAGACGGAATCGTCTCGTGTTAGCTTCCGTTTTAGTTCTGTTTATAACGTTATAAATAGCTCAGAAACCACTCGGTGGATATTTTTTCTGCTCACAGAGTGTAATTATATGGCTTTACTTTACACACTGTTGCCCTGGATGAAACATTTGAGATAAAACTCGATTTTTTATTCGTTGTTTTAGACGGAATCGTCTTGTGTTAGCTTCCGTTTTATTTCCGTGTATATTTTAGCAAATAGCTAATAAACCACTCGGCTAATAAACCACTAACCCTTGTGCTATAATGTCAGCTATAATTTTTAGCAAACAAATAATTGTTTTTACCGTGTTAATCTTCTTAAAAGCCTTGCTTTGCGCTAGGGATGGGACCGATCCAGTATCGTATCGGTCACGGTATCCGATACCAGCATAATTTAAGGCTAGTTCTTACGTATCTGTATCAGATCGGAAGTGAGAAATGCGGATCGGTGCATCCCTACTTTGCGCTCCTGTGGCAGACATTTGCAACAGAGCTAAACACTCGGTCCATATTTCCAGGTTGTCTCAGCGGTGACGCGTCACGTCAGCGGTGGATGACGCGTTACGTCGGCGGTGACGTAGGTGCGACCTAGATTCCGGTGCATGTGTATTGTATGTGCTATTGTATGTGCATTGTATGTGCTAGATCTATTTATTGAATTTTCTAATTTTTTGGCAATAATTGGACAATGTGACTTATACTCAGGTGCGACCTATAGTTCAAAAAATACGGTAGTATGCATTTTTTAAAGAGCAACTCCACACCCTGTGGATCGGTAACTCCTCCTTCCAAAATCTCCCTGAAAATGGGCGTGTCGAGAGACAAGGAGGGGTGGAGGTAGAGTTGTGCTTTTGTTCACGCCTCCACCTGCAACAACCTAAAACAAATTAAACCTCTAGCCAACAACATACACCAAGCAACAACAAAGAATAAACATGTAGATGTATTTATCTATTCCACCCATTCCATCCAAAACCAAAGGCCTAAAAAAATGAAAATGAAAAGAAAAATAAAACCGCTTGTCAGGAGTGAAATGCAGCACTTCCATATAAGGTATGCACTTCTCATCTCTGCAGGGGATTGGCTCTGCTTGAACCACCTTTGTGACATCAGAGTGTACAAGACACATCAGAGTGAACAGTCCTGACCAATATGAAAATTAAGGTGCAATAACCTCTGTTCAACCCAAAGGACTACCGTAAACACAGTTTTAGACCAAATATTGCCAAATATTGCCAATTTACACAGATATGCACAATTATGTGAAAATAAACACAGCCATAGTGCTACTAGATAATATTTCAAACACATTCTAGGGAGTTTATCAGCTAAAAAAAGTTAATTTTGGGTTTAGTCGCACTTTAAATGACTGGTGTTGTGTGGACTGGGTCTCATTGTTTGTAAATCACTTCTTATCCACTAAACTGCAAATAATACAATATTGGTTTGCATGCTTGTATTTATAGAAATAATTTAATGTTTAGATGGTTTACAAAAAAGAAGATTTCTAAAAAAAAAAAAAGTCTATCTAATGACTCCCCAGGGACCATTTTGCACGGAGTGCTGGTATTAAGTCTGTGCAGTAGATCTCACTAATGGTCTTATATATGAAGGCAGTGAGCGATCCCACAGCCATTCATCCCTGTCTCTGTTGTCAGACATAATGAAGTTATAATCTTCATTGTAAATGTGAGGATTTGGAAATATCATAACTCCATTGCTCTCAACTTTAGATTAATGGATTCCCTCCCTTCAGTGTTTCCTTTCTTTTGTCTGGTGGCAGTTAATTTCTCCACTTTGATTTTTGTGTTAGCCTGATGCTCTGCGGCCCTCATTTTGCAGATGTTGCCATTTTTATTTCACTCTAAAGCCCAATCTCAGCTTCAAATATAATGCCCGAGCTCTTCCCTCCCATCAAATTTCACCTACTACAGTACTTTATTTTTGTCTTTCTTTCGTGACCAAGTCAATTGCTCAGTGAATGGAGGTGAGAAACCAATGTTCAAAAGCATCTGACAAAACTCTTTATTTCTCCAACAGATAAAACCACAAGGAGAATAGGGTCAAATTTTTAAAATGTATTTATTCTGTGGACAAAAACAGATCAGTTGAACGGGCTAACTTGACAGACAGGTGAGCTGTTGATCAAAAGGCCTCATTAACATTTCAGTCTGCCACTGCCCAGATAAGACAACAGTGCTGAGATGGCTCCCATCTGTCAGACGTGCTGGGTGGCCTGTAATGATGGTGATATTTCATGTTATCACGATGTCTGGGCTTATATCTTTCAAATTACTGATGCCACAGGTTTAACATGTCTCTATTCTATTAAAAAAAGTGCAATTTACAAAACTTTTTTTGTTTTGTAAAAGATAATTGTTTCCCTGAGGTGAAAATAGAAACACATCATTAATTTTAAAACCACACTTAAAAGGTGTGGGTTTGAGAAAGTATATTTAATCAAATGTCTGATCTGTGGTCTCGCCGCCATCACAGGATTAAAAATCATCCTGTCATTTGATATAGTTTAATTGAGATTTTGTTTCTTATATATCCACTTGACTGAAAAACAAGAACCTTGGTTTTAATTAAATTAAAAAGTCTTATTTTAGTACTAAAGTTGTTTTGCATGCCATGCATCAAAAGGCCAAGTTTGTGGACAGAAGCTCTTCAAAAGCTGACCAAAAAAAAAAAAAAAAAGATGTCAGACCAATAAAAATGAGTTACAGAGTCCTCCCCAGAGACAAAGGTTGACCCTTTCTGCTTTGTGGAATCTTGATGTATTTTATATTCCACCCTTGATCTGTCCTTCTTCACAATGTTGTCTCTGACCTGTGTAGAGAGTTCCTTGGTCTTCATGCTGTCTCTGGCTTAGTGGTAGACCTTACCATTCTGAGGTGTTGTACTGGTGTTAATTCTAGGAGCTGTCCTGATAGCATGATATTTGACACTTTGACTGCCCACAGGAGGGTCTTATTTAACTGGTTATGTGCCTTTTGAAGCTAATGGTTTAGGTGTTTAAGTGAAGGGAGTGAATACAGGTACACCTACTGTAAATGCTAATTTTTTTTATAGTTTTGTGTATTCTAGAATCATTTTAACATATTTTCCCTTAACAAAAATACAAATGCAACACTTTTGTTTTTGCTTCCATTTTTTATGAACTGAACTCAAGGATGTGACGTTACTTAAAAATCAATCTTTATTGAATTGGGTAAATCCCATTGATATCACATATCTTTCTTGCAAATGTGGTGAGCTGGGGTTTCACTTCACTTTCACACAAGGGAGGCCTGGGCCTGAAGGCAGCCTAACATGCATGTTTTTGGTCTGTGGGAGGAACCTGGAGTACCCAGACAACATCCACGCGAGCACTGGGAGACATATAACCCAAGGCCAAACTGGGGAATGAACTCTGGACATTCTTGCTGTGCAGTAACAATTAGGGATGCACCAATCCGATATCAGTATTAGGGATGCACCGATCCACATTTCTCACTTCCGATCCGATACCGATACTTATTAACTCAGTATCGACCGATACCGATACTTTCCCGATCCGATACTGTTCAGGTATTTGACTCTGTATAATGAAACTTTTGCACCCAAACTATTCATTTTAACATTGTGTGAGATAAACCCAATGAAGACACTCTTAAGCCTTACAATAGGGAACCCCCTTATTGTAAGGCTTAAGAGTGTCTTCATTGGGTTTATCTCACACAATGTTAAAAAGGGCAGTCACAGATTGTGATTGAACACAAGTGCTCTTTGAAGCTGGATCGGAAAAGTATCGGCAGGTTTGATCCGATACCCGATACTTAAATAATGCTGGTATCGGATACCGATACCGATACTGGATCGGATCTGCCCCATCCCTAATCAGTATCGGACCCGATACCAGCATAGTTTCAGTATCGGGTATCGGATCCAATCTGCCGATATTTTCCGATCCAGCTTTAAAGAGTATTTGTGTTCAATCACATACTGTGACTGCTTTAACAGTGTGTGAGTTAAACCCAATGACGACACCTTGGGCATCACGACAGGAAGAACCTAGACTTTAACAATGAACAGGAGGCATGTCTTCACCACACACGTCCTTCTTACTCATGGTTCAGTTGGAAAAACTAAAAAAACGCTAAGCATGATGGGAAAGACAACATAGCTTCTCCCGTAAGGCAGTGGATTTTGTTGTCTTTCCCATAATGCTTAGCAGTATTTTAGTTTTGAAAACTAAAATACTGCTATAAGTAAGAATCTGTTGGAATCCTGGCAAGAATCAATGCAGACATGTTCCTGTTTTTGATTTTCTACATTTGCCCTATAATCTGTCTGTTTTGCTACTTGACATCTTTTTTTAACTTGTTAAAAAATCTGTATGCCTCTCTTATGATTTTCTATTGTTGCTGTTGTCATCATTCTTTGTTGAAGCCAGGTCTCTCTTGTACTGTAAATGAGTCCTTGAGGCTCAATGGGATTAACCTGCCTAAATAAAGGTTGAATGAATGCAGAGGAGCTTCCCTAAGACAGTTTGGGCAGAAATGTTTTGGTCATGCAGCAGCTGTCTGGGTGGCTGGTCTCAGACAATCTTGGAGGTGAAGATGCTGGCTGTGGAAGTCCTGGGCTGGTGTGCTCACATGTGGTCTGCAGTTGTAAGATTGGTTGGATGCACTGCCAAATTCTCTGAAATGCCTTTGGAGACAACTCATGGTAGAAAAATGAACATTCAATTCATGGACTACAGCTCTGGTGTACAATCCTGCTGTCAGCACACCAGTTACTGCTCCCTCAAAACTTGGGACATCTGTGCCATTGTGCTGTGTGATGAAACTGCACATTTAGAGTGGCCTTTTATTGTGGTCAGCCTAAGGCACATTGATATGCCACACCTGTGAGGTGGATGGATTATATTGGCAAAGAAGAAGTGCTCCCTAACACAGATTTACACAAATTTGTGAACAACGTTGGAGAAAAAAAGCCTGTTGTGTCCACAAAAAGTCTTAGCTCTTTATTCATTCAACCTTTATTTAGTCAGGTAAATCTTATTGAGCCTCGAGGGCTCATTTACGAAAGTGACCTGCTACAAACTAAAGAATGATGAACAGCAATGATACAATTACATTAAACAGTAGACAAAAGAAAAAGAAAAAGTAGCAAAAACTAGGAAACATTATAAGGTAGATGTATGAATTCAAAAACAGGAACAAATCAGCATTGGTTTTTGCCAGGATTCCAACAGATTCTGAAAATCATTTAGAGAGGTCACAGATACAAGGCGTATTCTAGCATTCAGTGATAGACATGATTTATTTCTGAAAAAGAAACCCAGTTTTACTTTTAGTTTCTTCACTAGGTTTTCCACGTGGAGTTTAAAAGAGAGATGTGAATCAACCAGGATACCCAAATATTTATGAGTCAACAAACTCAGTAGGGACACCATTTGATGATAAAATCAGAGGAAGATCTGCTGGGACCGACTTCCTACTTGAAAAAAACATCCCTTTTGTTTTATCAGCATTTAGGACAAGTTTGAGATGGAACAAATCTGACTGGATGATGTCAAAAGCAGATTGCAGTAACTGGAAAGCCTTAGCTACTGTTTTTCTCGACAGTAAACAACTGTATCATCAGCATAGAAATGTAAGGATGCATCAGGGATGCTCTGACCTACATTAGCTATGTAGATTGTAAAGAGGGTTGGTTTAAGTCCAGCTCATGAAAAATGGGAGCAAAAACAAAAGTGCTGCATTTATGTTTTTGTTTAGTATGACTTTATATATACATAGTTATTAATATTAAATATAACCAAATCAAATGTCCATTCAAATTTCATGTCAGAAAAAAAAGGCAGAAAAAATACCAATGAAAATCACAACTTGTTCAGTCGACTGAAACTTTACATGTTAAGAGAATAAATTCCAGCATACACACTTATATTTGACTTGTGTGTTTAGGTTTGAAAGGGCTGCTGTTAAACTGAACAAAACTCATGAAAAACATGTGAAATATTTTCTTCTTTTTTAGCCACAAGAGGTAATTAATTAGGCAACAAGACTTGTTTTTTTTTGCAACAAAAATAAATCAAAGTCAAAGTCAACTTTATTGTCAGAACTGCAATATGTACAGGACATACACAGGATTGAAATTGCGTTTCTCTCAGTCCCTCGGTGCAACAGTAACCATTTAAACACTAAAACACTGAAACATTTAATAAACATAAGCATAAAATAGTAAAAGTGTAACACTGTCCTGAGTTTTTGCATAGTAGTATAAAAGTATGAAAATTTACACCAACACTAAAACACTAAACATTTAATGAACATAAGCATAAAATGAAATAATAAAAGTGTAATACTGTCCTGAGTTTTTGCATAGTAGTATAAAAAAGTATAAAAAGTATATCTATAAAATAAACTGAAGGTTCTAGCATTGACATTTGCAAAGAGTGGCAAAGCAGCATATGAGTTAATGTACACAGTATATGTATGAGGTAGTTGATGTTGGTATAGAGGCAAAAGTGGCATATGCAGTAAGGCACATTGGGCATCCTTAAATAAGGCTGGTCAGAGAATACTGTATATGTATCAGCAGTAGTGTAGATATAAAAGTAGTGTAAATGTAAACAGTAGTAATAAATGTAAACAGTAGTAATAAATGTAAACAGTATTAATAAATGTAAACAGTGAATGTAAACAGTAGTATGTAAACAGTGAATGTAAACAGTAGTATGACTATAGGCAGTGATGTAATACAAACATTAGTGCAAATATGAGAAGTAGTGCAAACTGAATGAGCACATGACCGAGAGTTTAGTGAATAACCCGTTTGATGACACAGAGTCCAGTGTTAAAATCTTTGTGTTGTGTGGTAATGTGTGAGAAAGTTTTTTGTGTTAAGGCAGTTCAAATGGGAGGGGAGGCAGAGCAGGCAGAGTGTTTAGCATCCTGACTGCCTGATGAACAGAGCTGTCTCTCAGTCTGCTGGTTCGAGCCTGGAGACTCCTCAGTCTCCTCCCTGATGGCAGCAGTCTGAAGCAGCTGTGTAGTGGGTGTGTGGGATCACCTGCCATGCAGAGGGCTTTCCGAGTGAGGCGGTTGCTGTGTAAGTCCTGCAGTGAGGGGAAGGAGGTGCCGACGATCTTCTCAGCTGCTCTCACGATGCGCTGGAGGCTCTTGCGGCAGGATGCAGTACATGCACCAAACCACACAGTGATGCAGCTGGTCAGGACACTTTCTATGGCACCTCTGTAGAAGGTGCACATGATGGGGGTTGAAGCTCCAGCCCTTTTCAGCTTGCGGAGAAAGTAGAGACGCTGGTGAGCCTTCTTGGCCAGTGCTGCAGTGTTCCTGCTCCAGGACAGGTCCTTTGAGACGTGCACTCCCAGGAACTAAATTAAATGCAACACAACATCAGTTTAAGCTGTTTCCTTCCACCAAAGGAAAATACAAGAAATGCACAATTATTGCTGCTTGCTGTTTAAAAAAAAATCCCTCCTGACTTCATCCCTGTGATCATAAATGCCCATCAAGATGAACAGGAAGGTGCAAATAACCACAGCCAAAGTACTCACAAAGGTGCCAATGCAGGCATGTAACACAATAAATATAAAATAAACAGTTCTGGAAAGATGTTTACCTGTCAAAGTTCTGGCAATGGTAAATATTAATAATAATAATAATAACTAATAATAATAATAATAATAATAATAATAATAATAATAATAATAATAATAATAATAATAATAATAATAATAATAATAATAAAACTAATAATAATGACAATAAAACTGACATGACTAAAACCTTTCTTGAATATTGATTGACTGCCAGAGTTCAGAAAGTTGGTGATCAATATGTGACTTCTCAGTCTGATAAATTTGAATATCAGATTTTCTCATGAAATAAAACTGAATCCATTAAATTAATCTTTACAGGACGCTGCACCGTCGACTTAGATACACATTCGATTTGAGTTCATTGATCATTTTTGACTTCACTAAGTAGACTGCAAGTGGTAAATGACTGTTGATTGACTCTTGTTGGTAACTTATTCTAACTTCATTTGTGATCTTAGAACACTTTAATACTGTATAATTGATTTAAAAAGTACATGTATGGTTTATTGTAAAAGTGCTTTTTCTAATTGACATTTTAGTCACATTTTGTATATTTCATTTTGTGTTGTTCTCAGTAATCATTGAATGGATTGTTAATTTTATTGGGACACGTTTTTTTGAAAGCAGTGCTTCAGTGTTCCTAACATGTTTATTTCCCTTGAAGATGTTTGATGATGTTGATTTAATTGCTTTTTATAGGTGCACAATTTTAGTTAATGCATTTCTAGAAACAATCTTTCTTTAGCCAAACTGTAGTAAACACTTCAAACCTGTGTTTACCACCTCCCACCCCACCCCTCATCACCACATAATCAGTCCAATCAAGGCAGTGTGCAGTGGTTAGACAGGGAAACCTGCATTTAGTGGGTTTTCACATTAGAATTACAGGAGCTGTTGTTGCAGCCACTCAGAGGTTAGCAATCTGAAGACTGTGCCATTAAGAGCATTCAGTTTGGCTTTGCTGAGTGTCTGTGTGTTGGGAGCCTAGATTGTGAGAAACTAGGTCTGTTTTTCCTCCGTCCACCTGCTATTTTCAGGAAAACGCCCAAGCTGTGAAAACAAGACTGACGTTCCAGCATGAGGGGTGTATCGATCTGTGCAGGGTTGGGTTACATGTCAGCTGTATGTCTGAAAGGGGATGTTTGTGTGTGAGCTCATTCATGTAAACGTGCCAAAGTCAGATTGCAAACATAACTGGAAAATTTTGACAGGCACTTCAAAAGGCGCCAAAGTAGCCCCCCTCTGAAGTCCAGCACACATCAACTTTTTCACAGTAACTAGAGACATAGCTTTGTCATAATCTAAATGGACAAAGTGATGATATTTTGATGTAAAAACTGTGAGAAGTGTAAAGACAACAATATCAAAAGAAATGATAAAGCTGATGGCTCAGAATCACCAAGGTAACCACACTCCTGTCTCGGTAACTCCCTGATAGCACTCTTTATGACACATGCAGACAGAATCACACACTGGATAGTAACTCTGACCGTCACTGTGCAAAAACTTGGTCATACTGAAAGAATTGTTTTAATTGTAACAGGCAAAAGTGACTGGCCTTCACATATGTATTTTTGTTGTTGTTTCTACAGTCAGCATCAAGGTGGCACAGTTGGTAGAGCTGCCACCTTAGTGAGAAGATCGTCCTGGTTCAAATCCCAGCTGGGGGCCTTTTTAGGAGGAGTTTGCATGCTCTCTCTCTGTGCATGCGTGGGTTTTCTCCAGGTACTCGAGTTTCCTCCCACAGAACAAAAACATGCATGTTAGGCTGAATGAAAACTCTAAATTGTCTCTATGTGTGAGGTGTAGGACTTCAAGTACTGTCCACTGTTCAGTGTGTGTGTGACAAAAGGGTGTCAGCAAAGGTCCAAGGAAAAGTTTACAAGACAGTGGTGGGACCAGCTATGTTGTATGGTCTGGAGACAGTGGCGTTGACAAAAAGACAGGAGAAAGAACTGGAAGTATCAAAAATGAAGATGTTGAGGTTCTCCTTAGGAGTGACAAGGATGGACAAGATCAGGAATGAGATCATCAGAGGTACAGCACATGTTGAACAACTGGGAGATGAAGTTAGAGAGACCAGACTGAGAAGGTTTGGACATGTCCAGACGAGGGACAGTGGGTATATAGGTAGAAGGACGTTAAAGATGCAGCTGCCAGGAAAAAGACAAAGAGGAGATATATAGATGCAGTTAGTTGGAGTGAGGACAGAGGATGTAGAGGACAGAGATGGAGGAGGATGACTCACTGTGGAGGCCCCTGAAGAGAGAAAAGCAGAAAGAAGAAGAAGATGTATCTTGATGGTATTGCAGTAAGATTGTTATCCATGTGCCCTTACAAAGGCAAAAATATGTCAGTCTGGTTTCTGAGTACTCTGCATCCTTTAGTGTATTGAGTTCAGAAGAGTGCTTGCTGAACTTTAAAGCGACTGAAGGCATCAAGTAAATCAGGTCAGGTCTGTCCCATTTTCCCAATCAGTCTCACTTTGGATGCTACTGCAGGCCTCCAGATATTCCCACCAGCCAGGGATCAATAGTTGGATTGAATGATTGAACTCCACTAATCCAATTGACTTTACCCTACTCCCATTTGACTGAGATCTTTTCAGAGGCCTAGGATTGTTTTCCTTTGCTTTCTTTAATTTAGAGTGGGCTAAATGACAGATGGAGACAAACACTATTAGTGTCTTTGGGCTTGATTGTGATCGCTGGCCGCCGAGTCTTTACGCTTGGTTTGCATTTGTCATTGAACACTGCTTTCCAGTGAAGCAGAGTGGTATCCATTTAGACGAGTGCTGTTACAAATCAGCAGGCATGTACCTTGGAGCAGCATCCGTGATTATGAAATGTATCAAAATGTGTGTGAATTCAAGACTCCTTGAATGTGTGAGGCATGCAGCACAACACGGCCCTTACTCCAATGTGTGCAACATTGTAAGTTTAAAGTGTAACTCACCTCACCGTCAGAAGATAACTCTGCCCCAGCATTAGATTTTGAAAAATGTAAAAAAAAAAATGGGAGTGTCAACAGACACCGCCTAAAGGAGGGGGAGGCGGGTGGGGGGTGAGCGAGGAGGTGTGGCCAGGACGAGAGACCGTCATTGTTTTTGAATGTTAAAATTACATTAGTAATAAACAACAAGCAACAACAAAGAATTATTATGTAGATGTATTTATCTATTCTCACCCGATCTATCCGAAACAAAAGGCTTTAAAAAAAAGAAAATAATACCACAATGTATGCCGTGACCGGGGATCAAACCCGGGTCCTTTGGGTCCCAAACCAGCTCCCTACCTCTCAACCAACTTGGCATTCATGCATCACCAGTCCTTCACAGAATAAGAAAACAAATACAACCACATACTTTTAGAACGCTGGAGTTTTGATTAGATTTTGATGAAGTGAAAAGTATTCTTAAAACAAGTTGCTAATCTGAAAATTATAACGATCAGTGGTGCTTGTATGGTACAGACTGTCGCACCACGAGAGAGTGTGTGACAGTGCGCGCGGACAGAAAGCAAGAGTGCAGAGACGATCTCTGCAAGGGGAGTGGCTATGGTTGAACCTCTTTTATACTCAGGCAGGGGCCGATGTGACGTCACACATGAGAGTTTTGACCAATAAGAAAATTAAGGTGTAATACATCTGTTCAACCCATAGGACTACCGTAAACACGTTTTTAGACCAAATATTGCCGATTTAAACAAATACGCACAAATACATGAAAATTAACACGGACATAGTGCTATAAAACATTTTAAACACATTCTAGGGAGTTTATCAGCTAAAAAAGTTAATTCTGAGGTGAGTTACACTTTAAGCTTGAAATTTTTGAGTTGTTACTAGAACTGTCAATATGTGATGGATGAACAAACATCTAATATATTAGTGAGTTTTTGGTTGCATTTGGTATAAAAAATACCTCTCAGTGCTGTTCATTGTGTCCAGAACACACTTCCAAACCTGCCTTATCCACATGCCAACCAATACCCTGTATTTATCATTTGTTATTTAGTGTTCAACTTGTGTTTTGGCAGAAGAGAAGAAAATGAAATGCAGCAGGAGGCATGCAAGAAAACCTTTTACTATGTACTGTACTAAGGTACAGTACAGTATTAAGCTGCTCTCAGGGCTCAGTATAGCTCCAGCAAAAACAGGCAGTTGGGAGAGAAAAGAAAACACCACAAAAAACAAGGAATCAAGTAGGGGGTAAATACATAAAATACAGTAAACGTGGTAATCTTGGGAAAACGGAAACCTGAGTCAAATTTTCCTGTTCGGGGAAAAAAGAGTGATGTTTGATGTTGGAATAAATGCCAGGAAATGTTGATGGTGAAATCACATTTTGTGTTTTTTTGTTTGTTTGTTTTTTTCTCCACTCAAGCTTCTCTTTTCAGTCTGCACAATCTGCCCCCTTAATCCTGTTTCAATCTATCTTTCATACCTTACTGTATCAGAAGTTTATTTTATTTTATTTTATTTTTTCAGAAAAACTGGCAAGAAACCAACCCTCTGTCTGTTTTTTCTTCTTCTGCTTTGGTGTTTTCAGGACGTCATCTGTCTATTTCAATTTGGCCAGGTCTGACCTCCACCTGAGTCAACCCTGTTCTTTTCTTTGCACACAAAGAACAAGGGCTTTAGTTTACAGATGGACCAGAATGGGCAACTCAAATAACAGAAATCGTGAAATATAGGAGCAATTTTTTTGCACAACTGTGTTAAATGCAATAGAACTGAGTAAAAACAACTAAAGTCAGACAAAGTTTTCTTCAAAAGCATTTTAATTGATCTTTATCAGACCTAATTTTTAGAAGTTGATAAATTCATGTGGTCATTTTTATACATTTTAAATGATAAACGTTGACTATATTTACAGACTAATTTCAAATACTCCACACCTATCAATCAATCGAGCTCTACTAATGTTTTATGGGTTTTTCAAGTTCATAAATTTCAAAACCCTTCAATAAATAAATTGAATTCAAAAGGAAATTGACAATTACCAAGCTCCAAAATGACAAATTTTCTTGGACAATTCTCACAGGATTTATTCTCAGGCTGAGTTGAAGGTGGTAATTGAGTTCCTGTGTGCGATGCAACAATATCTGTTTCTTCAACTTGCGTCGAAGCAGCTTTAGTCACTGCAGTCTTGAGGGAAATAAGACAGGCATTGTTTTTCTAAAGCTAAATCAATATGTCTTTTAAATGGCAAAAACGCACATCGCTGATGTCTCGCTGTCAATTTAATAGTGTCAGCGGTTATAGTATCTGATCTATAGCATATTTTATAAGGTTGTAATACTTCAAGGTTTGCCGTATTTTACTCCTACTGATCATATCCTCCACTGCTTTTACGGCAGCAGAACCCATAAAGTAAAATTCTCCAAGCTGCAGTAGAACGCTGACAAAGAAAACATAATTGTGCATGCACAAAAGCGGACATAAAGCTAAGCATGTGTTGTTGCTCATACTTCCTTTATTACTGTTTGGGGAGTACAGTGGCACATCTCCGAAAAGGCCTGTTCCAATATAATGCATTTTCAAGGTGAGAATTATTTCTGCAAATGACTAAGTAATCTATTTGCCCTTCTTGACTGAGAAATGGATGAGGGTCAGACGTTATCGCAGTTTTGTCTGACATTTGATAAGGGAAGTTGAGGCAAAACGGCTGCCCTTATTTCTCTCGCACTCCCGTTCAATAATGCTCCCATTGAGAGTAAGCTTTTTTTTTTTTTTACCCTGAGGGGGAAAGTACCTTGGAAAAGTACCTCAATTCAGGCTATCGTTGAAAGGTCAAGCTGCTCTGAATCTCATGGAAACTCCATTCAAGATATACACATGGTTTGCAGGTGGCACGTCGAGCTTTCACGCCTTTTACAATAGCATTTCTCCAATGTGGCGGGAGCGAGGGTGGGGGTGTGAGCTCCAGCAGTGTGGAGAATGTCAGGACAACGCTGTGACCTTTTGATCGCCCTGAATACAGATGGGCACCTACCACTGTTGATGTCAGAAATACAGCCTGTGTCTTTCACATTTAGGGTGCCCTTTCAGTTTGTCATTACGCAGCGTGTTCCCTTGCAACACATCCTTTTTTTATTTATTTATATTGCACATTTTAAACCCGGCAGCAAAAATAACCTGCAGCAGTTTCTTTACCCACTTCTCCTTTCCAGGTCATGGGGAGTTGGTGCATATTTCCAGTAGTTATGGGGTACACCCTGGACAGATCACAAGGCCATCACAGGGACACATAGAGACAAGTAAGATAACTGAAAGTTATGCACCATAACTAATGTTCCCTGAAGGAAGGGAACGAGGTGCAACATACTTGCTATGGGAATTGCGCCCCCGCGCGATTACCTGAAGGAATATACTCACGCCTTTACGGCTAGGGGCGTCACCGCCGCGCCAGAGGCCCCACCCTCTGGTTACTTAAGCGGCGTGCGCCCCTCCATCGTCCTCTTGAAGAGTGCACTTCACCGAGCTTTCAGCATTGAAAAGGGCCAGTTATGTTGCACCTCGTTCCCTTCCTTCAGGGAACATGAGTTATGGTGCATAACTTTCAGTTCCCTTTCAGTCATGTTCTCTCGGTGCAACATACTTGCTATGGGAACGTAATCCATTCACGCCCTTGAAATGCTCAGTAAAATGCATGCTAAGGATAAACGTCTGCCTCTGATCAGAAGGCATCCCAAGGTTACTTTCTACTGAATGTTAGAAAGAACAGCCTGAGTGACGTCACCTGCAGTAACATCCAAACTGTAATGCCTTGCAAAAGTATTCAAGGAGCTCTAATTCGCAGCAGCGCAGATGTCTGCAACTGGTATACCCTTGAACAAAGACCAGGAAGTGGCAAGGCCCCTAGTGGAGTGAGCGTGCACTCCATAGGGTGCCTGCTGGCCTTTACTACTGTAGGCCCTTTTAATGGCCTCAGTCACCCAGTGTGAGAGGCGTTGTTTTGATAGGGCTCTCCTGGTAGCAGGTGCTGCAAAGCAGACAAACAGTTGGTTTGTTCTTCTCCATTTGGCTGTTCTTTGCATGTAGGTGCGTAAAGCCCTCAGTGGGCAGAGAGCCTGTAGCCTCTCCTTATCCTGGTTCAGGATAGAGGTAGGTGGAAAAGAGGAAAGATCAAAGTCTAGACTCCTATAGTTCAGGGTCCAGACCTTGGGAGTGTATGCGGGATTAGGCCTCAGTGTAACCTTTGACCCGTCTGGGGCGAATCTGGTGCACATTGGATGCACAGATAATGCATGGAGGTCACTCACGCGTTTTGCCGAGCAAAGTGCCAGGAGTAAGGCCGTTTTATAAGATAATATATCTATTGTAGTCTCACTCAATGGCTCGAATGAGGGGTCGCATAGAGCCCCCAAAACCAAACCAAGGTCCCAACCGAGAGTCAGTATCCTACTGGGTGGTTTAGATCGAAGGACACCCTTCATAAATCTTATTATGATTGGGTGTGCTCTGTTTAGGGGCCAAGATGGTGTAGAGGCAGGGCTACCGACTTGGGACCCGAAGGACACAGGTTCAAACCCCGGCCCCGGCAACTACACACCTTGGGGTGTCTATGAGTGCACACCTATTTCCCCAGCTCCCCGGGCGCTTTCTATGGCTGCTCACTGCACCACCTGGTGGTGGTTGGGTTAAATGCAGAGACGAATTTCGTCTTGTATGGGAAACATACACAGATGACAGAAATGTGACATTTTTTTTTATTACATACAGACTTGTTTTTGTTTATAGCCAGTTGAACACAGCCTCCTTGAAGGTGTGAAGCTTTAAGCTGCATGAAGGTACCTGAAGCAGCCCCCCCGTTGAGAGACGTCGTCGACTCGGCTCCTTGAGCTGCGGCCACGTCACGTGCCCGTCTGTTTGGTGTATTGGCTGTCTTGACTTTGATAATGGGGCGAGAGCCTGAACATGTGACTCACCTCACCTGCCTCTGTAAGGGGCAAGGAAGGAGTTTACAGACGCCACTGTGTCTGCTCACCGCAGATGAAACAGAGGCAGTCTGCCGGGGCTTATTAAATATTCTAACACCCCGTGGGCCGTGAGGGAGGGGGGGGAGAAAAAACCCCTCCCTTTATGACGGCATGTAGGCCTGACGGACCTGCTTTTGGGAGAAGTTGCTTTGTTGATTGTTGTTGTTTTTTTGGTTTTTTGGAGTCAATAAAACAGAGTTGCTGTTTCATGATTTTATTTGTGCTTACGTGACATGACGTATATGATTTTAAGTCACTCACAGCAGAGAGGGCATGATTGGTGCATGCTGAGAACAAACCAGTTTTTTGTACAGTGTTACAAATAAAGTCTGGGTTTAGACAGATCATGCCCGTTACCTCGTGGGCGGGTGACCGTGTAACATGAAAACGTGAGCCTGGTTCATCAGTCCCGTTTCTGTCTGTCGTCGCAATTCGTCGAAGAGGCCCTGTGTTTGGACATTTGGCGAGGGACAAACCTATTCTTGTTCCAGGCGTGCTCGTTACGAGGAGGGCCCGAAGGGGGTCTCTGTCTGGGCTCCTCCTCGTAGGCTAGCCGCTTTTGCGGTGGGGCACGCGTCGTCAAGTGGTGCCTAGGCTGGGTAGGTCTTCCCCCCGCATTTTCTCTTGGGGGGGGCGAAGATTCTATGGGGGATCCCTACCCGCAGAGCCTCTGCCTGTTTGCGTCTTTGGTCCAGCTTCGTCTGAATCCATTCCAAAGCTTTTCCAAACAGCCCTTCCGGCTGTATCGAGTGATGGAGTAAAGGCACCTTTTGTCCCTCGGGTAAGTCCGTCAGTGTCATCCAGAGATGGCGGGTCGCAATGACCACCTCCGCCATCCCTCTGCCCTGAGCAACCGCAGCAGTCCCCATCATTCGGAGCACGAAGTCAGTTGTTCTGCGGGCTTCCTCCAGCAATTCGGCAGCCGCCTGCTTGTCCGTTGCTACTTGAAGCTGCTGCAGCTTTTCTGCCAGGTAGGCTTGCATCAGCGCGGACGCGTTCATGGCGCGCGCCGCAAGTCCTTGAGCCCTGTAGCATTTCTCGAGGAGAGACGCCGAGGCCCGGCAGGCCCTGCTGGGGAGAGTTGGTTTTGCTCCTGAAGAGTTTGGGGCCAGGTGGACGCCAGAGTGTCCTCTATTTGAGGCATGTTAGCTAAACCCACCTCGTCCATTCCATCCATGTCGAGAAATTGTGAGAGGGGGAGAAGCATAGGGGCTCGTGGGTGAGTCCAGGTGTGTGTTAGTTCCGTGAGAAAGTCTGGGAACACAGGCATCCTCTGCCTCGTGGCAGCCTGTTGCTTTGAATAAAAGTAATTTCCCGCTAGTCTGGTTGGAGAAAATAAAAAGGAGTTTGTGTTAACCACAGGCATAACACAAACTCCTTTTTATTTTCTCCAATAAAAGACAAACGTAAAATAACTTGAACCAGGTGGGATGAGAACCCGCTTCCCCGAGTCAAGATAAAATTTAGAGTGGAAGACGTACGCCCTAACCACTCAGCCACGGATTCATATTGGTTTTTAGGAGTCCACTTTTACTATTAATGATTCGTCTCACGTAACATCCTGGCTACACGCAGGAGTTAGAGAATATTAGTTATATTTTAAAATCCTGGCTACGGGCAAGAGTTAGAGAATATTAGTTATATTTTAATGAAATTCAGCTCACGCTGAAAGGCGGAAATGCTCTGTATAGGTGCGCGCTTCGTGTTATTTACGTTCTAACATAAGCTGATTTGTAATCAGTTATTAACAAAAATTAAACTCAGAAAAAAGTAATTCAGCTAACAATTTTTTAGGGGTTTCTGTAATTAAATTTTAATGAAATTCAGCTCGCGCTGAGGTTGGTGTTAGAACGAGTCCCGCCCCTGCTGCAAACAACAAATCAAATGTAAGCAGTACATGACGTCAAACTGGACCCGGGAGCTCGGCCCGATCAGAACCTGCATCGAGATGGTTCCAAAACGAGGGCGGACTCCGGGCGGAAAGGGAAAATGCGAACATGACGAACCCGGGTTAGAAGGCGGGGCGGGGTGGGCCGTTGAGGGCTGTGCAATGCGAAAACGGCTACAGAATCCAGGGCCCTTGGAGGAGAACTGGTTCCACCAACTGCTCCTCTTCAGGGACATACCACGTCACCAGAAGGAGCAGTCTCGCCGCTTAGGCTGGGAGCTGTTAAAAATTTCAGCTTGATGGCAGAAAGGAACAAGCTGGTGGCATTAGGTCTGCCAGAAAATGTGGTAAAAACCATTCAAAATGCGGGGGGCGCTGTGGAGCACTGATGGCGTAGGACGTGTTTTGCTTCGACTCCTCGGGAGCATGTGATTTAATATACCTTTTCTGCACATCCTAACATACTCTTCTGGAATATATCGGGCCATTATTGGATGAAAACTAATAACCGACCCTCCACTTGCAAGTTCCAGGATTAAACATAGGAAAAAACGACAAGGTAACTCGCGGCAGGGCCGACCACGAAGCGCTAACTGGTCCGGGTGCTGATGCTAATGCTAACGCTAATGGCAAACTATTAGCTAAAGTGCAGGAGATGCTGAATGACAACATCGACAGGATGGAGAACAGGGTGGAGAGAGTCGTGAAGAAAGAGATTGCAGCTGTTGTGACGGTGTTGGAAACTAAGATTGCCTCACTGGAGTCTACTGTTTGTGACCTGGAGCGGGTAGCTAACGAGCAGGACGGGAAGCTAACCACCATGGAGGCTTTGGTCTCCTCCCTGAATATAAAGGTAGACACGTTATCTAAAAAATGTGAGGACTTGGAGGGCCATTCCAGACTGAATAATATTCGTCTCGTGGGGGTCCCGGAGGGCTCAGAGGGCCAACATCCTACTGAGTTCGTCTCCACGTTGCTCCAATACCTGCTAGGCCTTGAGGCAGGGCCCTCCCTAGACCGGGTCCATCGAACTCTGCGATCCAGACCTACGGAGGGGAATCTGCTGCGCCCGTTTGTGGTAAGGGTCGCCCTGTTCCAGGTCCGCAACGAGATTCTGCGCAGGGCCCGTGAGTCTTCTCCTCTGCTCTACAAAGGGAAGCGTGTTTTCATCTTTCCTGATTATTCACCCACGGTGGCCAAAAAACATGCGACGTTCGTGGTGGTGAAGAAAGCACTGCATGCATGCCCTGGGGTCAAGTTTGGGCTCCTTTTCCCTGCTACTCTGCAGATTTCTCTTCCAAATGGACAAATTTATAAATTTGAAGACCCAGTCCTGGCTGCAGACTTCATTAAGAAGAACCTTAAAAATATGGTCGACCCGACAACGGTGTAGATCTGGAGACTCTGGAGACATTAGGGTCTGTTGCTGAAGACATTATGGTGGGATGTGTTGTTTGTTTATGACTCTCTAGACAATACACTTTTGGTTTAAGAGGTTCTTATTCCTCGGAGATGCCGTTACAGTGTCATATGAGCACAAGGGGAACTCTATTCCCACCTTAGACGTTTGGGGTGTTGACATTACAGGTATTGAGCAATACTGTATATACATTTTGGTCCTGTTGTAGTGTTCCAAAGTAATATGCGAGCACCATTTCTAATCTAGAACACAGACATTAATGTTTAGACAGTGCATTTCCTTTCTTTTCTGCATATTGTCACATTTATATCATGCTCCCAGGAGAGGGCGTCAGTGGATGCGGCTACTTTTGCTCTCCCTTTTTTCACCAGTCCTTATTGGACTGCGTGTTGGTTTTGTATTTTTGTTTTGTGGGGCCTCGCGCGTCCCGTTTGGGCGGATGCTTCGGCGAGTTGGGTGGTATTGGGTGGGTTGTAGGAGGTGGGATCTTGCGTGTCCTAATTGGGGGGATGCTTCTGCGAGGGGGTGGGTTTGGGGGACGGGTTGGTTTGCTGGGGTNCTATTGGTTTATATTGGCTGTGTTGCTATGCTAAACAATATATTTCTGCTTAGATACAGTGTCACTCTGAGATATTCTTTCTATTAGATGACATCGACTACTGAAACTCCCTGCTTATTGGAATCCCTGGCAAATACCTTCAGAAGCTTCAATATATTCAAAACAATGCAGCAAGGATTTTATTGAGAGCTCGTAAATTTGAACATATTACGCCCATTCTCCATAATCTTCCATTGGCTTCCTGTCACCTACAGAATTCAGTACAAAACTGCTCTCATTACACATCAATGCTTACATGGAACTTCACCAGATTATCTAAAGGACATTCTTGCACCATATTCATCCACCCGGTCTCTACGATCACAGAACAGTAATCTCCTTCACATTCCACAAACCAAATTAAGGACCATGGGAGACCGGGCATTCTGTGTGGCTGCCTCCCGCCTATGGAACTCCCTCCCTGACTACTTGAGAGCTCCACAGTCACTGGTTGACTTTAAAAACGGCTTGAAGTCCTTTATTTTTAAGCGAGCTTACTCTGCCTCCTCATGATTTTATCTTTGATCTTAGTTGATATTATTATTGATTTTACTTGTATTATCACTTGTTTTATTTTTGATTTTGTTGCACTTTGTAGCACTTTGAGATTTTTGTTAATGAAAAGTGTGTTATAAATTAAATTCATTATTATTATTATTACATGACCTTAATGTTTTTGTATTATGTGTAGTCGCATACTTAAATGTACATTTGTTGCTAAACTGTACTGTAATTCACATCAGAGATATTTGTCAGCCGTGGAAAGAGTAACACCAGCTCTCATAATTGTGTGCTTCTGAAACAAACCCCAAACAACAAACAAATATTAAGAAGACCATTTTATGGATGGATGGATGGATGGATGCATGGGTGGATGCATGGGTTGATGGATGCATGGATGGATGGATGGATGAATGGATGGATGGACAGACTGACTGATAGATGGATGGATGGATGGACAGACAGACAGATGGATGGATGGACAGATGGATGGATGGATTGACAGACATATGGATGGATGGATGGATGAATGGATGGACAGATGAATGGACTATTGGATGGATGAACGGATCAATAGCTGAATGGACAGATGCATGGATAGATGGATGGATGGATGCATGGGTGGATGGATGCATGGATGCATGGATGAATGGATGGACAGACTGACTGATAGATGAATGGATGGATGGACAGATGGATGACTGGATGGCTGGATGGATGAATGGATGGATGGACAGATGAATGGACAGATGGATGGATAGATGGATGGATGGATGGATGCATGGGTGGATGGATGCATGGATGGATGGATGGATGAAAGGATGGGCAGACTGACTGATAGATGAATGGATGGATGGACAGACAGATGGATGGCTGGATGGATGGATGGACGGACAGATGAATGGACAAATGGATGGATGAACGGATCAATGGCTGAATGGACAGATGGATGAATAGATGGATGTGATGATTGTTTGCTGCATCACTGTGTGGTTTGGTGCATGTACTGCATCCTGCCGCAAGAGCCTTCAGCGCATCGTGAGAGCAGCTGAGAAGATTGTCGGCACCTCCTTCCCCTCACTGCAGGACTTACACAGCAACCGCCTCACTCGGAAAGCCCTCTGCATGGCAGGTGATCCCACACACCCACTACACAACTGCTTCAGCCTGTTGCCTTCAGGGAGGAGACACTGTACACCTCGGAGTGTTTTCCCACTGGAACCGACTTCAACGACTTCTTTAACTCCTTAGACATCCCCACCATTGGTCGTGAGGTGACGGAGGATCTTGAAAGACCCATTGCTATCTTAGAACTCTCTCAGGTGATTAAGGCCCTGCAAGGGGGGAAATGCCCAGGTCTGGACGGGTTTCCTTGTGAATTCTACAAAACATTCTGGGATAAGCTTTCCCCCATGCTTCTGGAGGTCTATAATGAATCCCTATCTTTAGGACATCTACCTTAGACCCTTAACCGGGCCACTATTACTTTACTGGCAAAAAAGAATAAAGATCCCCTACTCTGCTTCTCATATCGTCCGATAAGCCTACTTAATGTTGATTTTA
This sequence comes from Garcialebias charrua, assembly GCA_038048925.1. Taxonomy (NCBI): domain Eukaryota; kingdom Metazoa; phylum Chordata; class Actinopteri; order Cyprinodontiformes; family Rivulidae; genus Garcialebias; species Garcialebias charrua. Next base: position 26,343 of record JBBPBX010010009.1, read on the forward strand.
AAATATTATCCAAAACGATAACGATGAGACTGGAGATGGTGCTCCCCAGGGTGGTTGGTGTGGACCAGACCGGTTTCATACAAAACTGGAACTCCTTTTCTAATGTAAGACAGCTTTTTAATGTTTTATATAGTCTATCGTCAGCTGCCACTCATGAAGCTGTGATATCTATGGATGCCAAGAAGGCCTTTGACAGAGTTGAATGGCCATACTTATTTCATACGATTAAGAAATTTGGCTTTGGAGATAATTTCCTGTCCTGGATTAGACTACTATATTCTGACCCCTGTGTTTCTATTAGGACTAATAATAACCACTCAGACTATTTCCGTCTAAATCGCTCCACGCGCCAGGGTTGCCCACTAAGTCCGCTATTGTTTGCTTTGGCAATTGAACCCCTTGCAATTGCACTCAGAGGAGATGCGGGTATTGGTGGTGTGGTAAGGACGGGCTTTGAAGCCAAGGTATTTCTGTACACTGATGACCTTCTTCTATACATTTCAGATTTGGATGCTTCTATCCCAGCTGTTCTTACCACATTACATAAATTCGGGCAACTATCAGGGTATAAATTGAATTTCAACAAAAGTGAATTATTTCCCATCAACGCACAGGCTAGGTATTATCCGCTGCATACACTACCATTCAAAGTTGTGGATCAAGGGTTTACCTATCTAGGGATCAAGATCACACCTAGATACAGAGACCTCTTTAGGGCCAATTTCCCCCTCTTGTTAACTTGGATTAAAGAGGACTTTGACCATTGGTCGATGTTGGGTCTTTCATTAACTGCCCGGGTTAACGCAATTAAAATGAACATACTACCATGCTTCTCTTATTCCAATGTATATCTATTTTTCTTCCACGGTCCTTCTTTCTCAAACTTGATAGAATGATTACTAAATTTCTTTGGAACGGGAAAGTCCCCCGGATACGCACTGAGTTTCTACAGCGACCTAAGAGGCTTGGAGGTATGGCTCTCCAAAACTTTTGATTTTATTACTGGGCCTCAAACATTAGACTTTTTAGATATTGGCTCGAAACAAGTGATCTCTCTTCTCCGGCTTGGGTTATTATGGAAGCTAATTCAGCAAAACCTGTTTCTTTGGCAGCTCTACTACACTCACCGCTACAATCCTTAACTAAACCCTATACTTCCAACAAACTGGTGGAAGGATCCTTAAGAGTGTGGAAACAATTCAGACGACACTTTGGTCTACAATACATTTCTGTACACGCTCCCATACACTAAAATCATGCCTTTCCACCGTCTCTCTCAGATGATGTCTTCTTGTCGTGGCGGAGAAGGGGTCTCTCAACTTTTCACGATATGTATACGGACAACACCTTCACCTCGTTCCAACAAATCTCAGAGAGGTTTGATATCCCTCGCCACCAATTCTTTAGGTATCTACAAGTACGAAGCTTTGTTAATTCCACATACCCAAATTTCCCCAACCTCCCCTTGAGCACAACTCTTGATTACTTTTGAAAACCTCAGGTTAAATTGAAGGGGGTTATCTCCCTTATTTACAATCAAATTATGACCCTTCGCCCCCGAACCCTTAACTCTATCAAATTGCTCTGGGAGGAGGATCTCGGTCAGACCTTCTCAGAAGATCTCTGGTCGCAAATTTTAGCATCTGTGCATAAATCTTTGATCTGTGCTAGGCACAGTTTGATTCAATGCAAACTCGTGCATCGTATCTACTACACTAAAGTGCGCTTGGCCAAGTTTTATGATAGTGTCTCTCCTGCCTGTGATAGGTGCCAACGTTCTCCTGCTAACCTAATACAGTACATCTAAAAAAGCTAAGTCTGGTCCTCTGGACATTCAAAAAAACAAAACAAAAAAAAGCAAAAAATACTGTAGAAACGTTTCGTCTTTCGTCCGAAAGACTTCCTCAGTCTGAGGTGCTGGGTTCAGCTCA
>JBBPBX010010009.1:28299-49426 GCA_038048925.1 Garcialebias charrua
AGATAGATAGATAAGATAGATAGATAGATAGATAGATAGATAGATAGATAGATAGATAGATAGATAGATAGATAGATAGACAGACAGACAGACAGACAGACAGACATAGATAGATAGATAGATAGATAGATAGATAGATAGATAGATAGATAGATAGATAGATAGATAGATAGATAGATAGATAGATAGATATAGATAGATAGATAGATAGATAGATAGATAGATAGATAGATAGATAGATAGATAGATAGATAGATAGATAGATAGATAGATAGATAGATAGATAGATAGATAGATAGATAGATAGATAGATAGATAGATAGATAGATAGATAGATAGATAGATAGATAGATAGATAGATAGATAGATAGATAGATAGATAGATAGATAGCTTTATGGAGACAATCATACCAATGTCTCCAAAGCACAGATGAATATTTCACTGCACTATATTTGACATTAGTCAACAGTAGAATAATTCTATTATTAGACTTATGTAAACGACAAATAAATTTATACATAAAATTTCTTAAAACCGCCATCAAAGTGTTGACGTGAGCAGATACAAACTGGCACTGGTCCATCTGGGCTTATTTAAAAGAAGTCTTAGTGCGTCATTATAAGCCACCTTCAATCTATGAAGACTGGCTTTTTTAAAATTGCACCACAAATGTGCTGTATACAGTGATCAATATGACCTAAACAAGTTAATTTTCACTTCATCAGAACAGAATGCAAATTTACGAGCAAGGATATTTGCCTGAGCATATATCATTCGAACCTGACGGTAAATGTCCTCATCATCAGACCGACGGTCTGTCAACACATGACCCAGATACTTTACTTCATTTGCAACATTCAATAAAGTCCAAACATTTTTGATAGAAAATTAGACCCAGATCCATTAACTGCTTTGTTTGGAATCAGCCCTCTGCAGTCCACACTGACTTCCTCACAAAACTCCTCTCTCGCCTTCCTGACCTTTTTGGCACGAAGGGTAATTATTATAAAATGGAGGTCCTCTCGACCCCCTTCACATACCCATTGGATTAGGGACGTGTTATACTTTGTCAAACTTGAAAAAAATTGTTTCACCTTGAGGGGTCTCTCTGCTAAGTTCTTAGGATTGTGGGGCCCTCTGTTAAAACCCCTTAAAGGGATGAACTTCCCTAACATCCCAGACTGATGGAGGGATCTGTTTGTTTATTTGTTTGCAGCTGGTGTACTCCCCAATAGTTACTATATCATCTCTTTCTTCTTTCTTTCTTTTTTTATTTTCTGAAGCCATCTTGATGGCTCTGATGACGGGTCTCTCCTCTGGCGCCTGAAACCCCCCTTCCTCCCCTCCCTCTCCCATCCTTGGTGGCATTTTTTTTTTAAATCTTATTTTCTTTTCTTTCTTTCTTTCTTTATTTATGTATTTATTATTATTATTATTATTATTATTATTACTACTTTTTAGGATTGGTTGGTTTTTGAAGTTTAAATGAGTGTATATTTTCTCTCTTTGGAGTTCGAATGTTTGTACACTTATTCTCAATTGGTACATTGCTAAAGTTGCTTTTCCAATCTATTTTTATATTGTACTTTGCAAAAAATTCAAAATAAACTTGGACAATTTTTTTGAATGTGATAATTGTTATATATGTAACGAACCTGAAACAACAGAACATTTATTTTATTTCTGTCATTCTGTGAACACATTATGGAAATCCCTTCACGATCTCCTGACCATCAAGTCCATGAACATAGACTCCTTCTCCGTTCAGAATATTTTATATGGATATGTATCTGAGAATAAAAAAGATGAATACTTTGTTAATAACATTATCATAATATTAAAATTCTATATACATAAATGCAGATATGGCAAGTCTAAACCATTATGGTCTGTATTCAAACAAGAACTCCAGTTGTTAAAACTTTCTTTAAACTGTGCTAAAAAACCACAAGCAAAAAAGCTCTCTGGTCACCTCGCTCACATTATATAGCCCTCTGACAAATTATTTTAGTAATTATGTAGAATGTTAGATAAATAGTTATGCTATTGTTTAATTTTCTTGGACTATATTATTTGCAATGTTTCAATAAGACTATTACCCAAATTTAAGGTTATGATGGTTGATATGTTAATTTGTTTAAGAATGTTTACATTAGGAGGTATGTTAGTAGATATTTGTACATGTTTATATATATATCATTGTAATTTGAGATTGTCATTTGTTGTGTTATTTGTGTTCCTTTTGTTCTGTATGTTCTAAAATGTTCAATAAAAAATTTAAAAAAAAAAAGAAGAACCCAACTCTCGGCTTCATATTTATGCTTCTGGCCTGTTTGTGTTCTCAGAGAACAATCTTTAACTCACCTTGTCTCCTTCGTGTTGCAGCCTACCTGTCCGAGTTTCTTTGCAGCCCCTCTCACTCTTGGATTCACTGCCCTCCAACCACTCGCCACAACTGAGTATTCCTTGGTCCACACATTGGTCCTGCCCGAGCCCCAGGCCACCACTGAAAAGAGAGAAAAATCATTATCAGATCCTCCACCTGTGTCGATACCTACCTGACCGCTCTGCAGGGTTCCAGAGACAATCTCCTCCTGAGTACTATTATTATCATTGTAAATAAAGACACTGTTTAACCTTTACGTCTTGGAGTTTGTCTCGTTCGCATCTCATACATCTCATGGCGTCTCTGGTGGTTTGAGAAACTCTCACAACGTTCGATCCGCCATTTGCAAGAACTCGAGGAAAGACTGGACCTATTTTAAAAATTATGACACCATGGTCCATTGCTGAAGTAGACATTTTTTGTGCTTGGTGACCGACAACAAAATTCAGAACAAGCTAGATGGAGCTCTGCTGGTCCCCGACTCCCCCTGGTCCTCTCCACTGGAGCCTTGTAGCCCCCTCAGGATGAGCAGGGTGTCATCTCCCCGGCTCCGAGCTCCGCCAGTCACCATGGAAAATCTTCTGTGCTGCCAACCTGCAGGAGCATGCGAGGCCAGTGCTCGGGCAGATCTTGGCCTCGCATGCTCCTGCGGGCTCCGAGCTGAACCCGCCCACTAGAACTGTTACTGAATAGCCATATGATCAAGGTAAGAACTATATTGGTTGCTAATATTGATTAATATTATTAAATATAGTATTTATTAATATTACTTACCAGATTTTTTTTTCTTCAGCACAGCTCGGTGGTGGGACACACTCAGATAGTGGTGGTACACAAGGTGGGATGACACTTGATGTGGTAAGAGGGTTATTTTGTTGTTTTTTCTTATCTGAATTATGTTTTCATGTATATCATTTCTCTTTGTTTTCTTGTCTATATTTTTCTAACTTAAAAATTATCAGCGCACAAGCACAAGGGTTCACATACGTCTTTATATATCCATACAATTACTTCATAAATGAAAACTTCCCTGATTCATTTTCAAAAGAAACAGCATTTACTCTATTTAAAAATCATATATACCGGTAGTTAATCATTAAAGCTGCTATATGCAACTTTTCTAACAATATATTTTTAACATATTTCTTCACTCTGTCACTAGATTGATGTTAGAGAGGTAATCTCTGAAAAAAAAAATTGTCCCCTTGCTTCTCCAGGTGGTAAATAAGCATTTCTAAAAAGAAAAAGTGACCCGCCATTTTCCAGCCAATAAAAACAAAGTTTGTAACCAGCCAATAAAAACCGAGCTTGAATTTGAATCAGCCAATAAAAACAGAGCTTGAATTTGAATTTCAACAGACCACAAGGGGGCAGAGCCATATATGGCTCTGAGGGGGAGGGATCAGAATGCTTTGCTTGTTGAAATTTTTTCTAAGTGCTGATGTTCTACAGAAACTGCAGACTTCACCTTTAAGGGATATGTTTTTGTCTGGATCTATTATTATCTTTTATATTTCTGATAATGGGTGTGATTTAGCTATATTATCATTAGCACAGGTATGGGTACCTTAGGGTTTGTCACATGGAACATTAATGGAGCCGGTAGCCAACGTAAAAAATATAGAATTTTTAACCAGATTAAAAGATTAAAGGCAGATGTTGTATTACTCCAAGAAATTCATAAATTGGCCTCAACTGTGGATGAGCTAAAATCTTCAGAGTTTCCTAATGTATTCTCAGCATGTTATAATTCAAGACAAAGAGGGGTGGCAATTTTAATACATAAAAATGTTAACTTCACAGTATTAGATCAGGTTATAGACCCGCACGGTAGATATATAATATTAAAGTTATCAATATTTAGACAAAATTATTGTATTGTTAGCATATATGGACCGAATGTAGACGACGCAGCTTTTTTTCATGATTTTTTTTCCACCCTATCAAATCACATGGATTCCTCACTGGTGATGGGAGGTGATCTCAACTTTGGTTTAGATGACAAATTAGACAGACTGAATGCAGCGGGAACTCAACGCAGTTGGCAATCTATAAATATAGTTAAACAGTATATGAATGATTATGGACTCTGCGATGCATGGCGTTGTTTTCACCCTGATAGCAAAGAATATTCTTTCTTTTCACATGTGCATCACTCATATTCTCGTCTAGATTATTTCATAGTAAGCAATTCATTGATGACAAACATTTCAGACACTAAGATACACCCTATTGCTGTCAGCGATCATGCACCAGTTACTGTAAATTTAGATTATAAAAAAATATATACATATAAATTGGAGATTAAATACATCACTGTTTCAAGAAGAAGAATTTTTGCAATATTTAAAAAAGAATGGGCATCGTATTTAGAGTTTAATGACTTGCCAGGAACATCAGCATGTACACTTTGGGAGGCTGGGAAAACAGTCATGAGAGGTAAAATAATATCCTATTCAACAAATAAAAAGAAAAAAGAAAATGAACGTATTGAGGAATTAGAGAAATCAATTAAATTATTAGAAGGTCTACAACAGTGGTTCTTAACCTGGGTTCAATCGGTCCCCAGGGGTTCGATGAGCCAGTCTCAGGGGTTCGGCGGAGCCTCTGCCCAGGATTTAAAGACACACTTGTGTAAACACCGGTTTGACTGGTGTTGCCAGATAGAGTCCCACCCTCCCAAAGCACTCTCTACCCGCAAAATTCAGAAGGAAAATAGCGGTGAACCGCCCAATCTGGCCACACTGGTGACGGCTGCAGATTTAGTGCTGAATGCGGAAATATAACGCACGCATTAGTCAATGGCTGTCGTGTCGTAGTTGTACGTCGTGTGTTTACAAACTACGGTAAATATGTCGGGCAAAAAAAGAAAGTGGTTGGACGAATATGTCCAACATGGATTCACGTGTGTCACGGAACGGGATGGAAGTCAGCGTCCTATCTGCATGATATGCAATGCGAAGTTGAGCAACTCTATTCTCGCGCCGGCAAAACTAAAGGAACACTTCATGAAGATGCATGACGGGGAACACAAGAACACAACGCTTGCTGAATTCAAGGTGAAACGAGCCAGATATGATGAACCCCTCCTTTGTAATATAGCTTATTTCTGCGTTTCAGCTTTGTCTGCTACTATCAAAGTCAAAGTCAACTTTATTGTCAGAACTGCAATATGTACAGGACATACACAGGATTGAAATTGCGTTTCTCTCAGTCCCTCGGTGCAACAGTAACCATCTAAACACTAAACACTAAAACATTTAATAAACATAAGCATAAAATAGTAAAAGTGTAACACTGTCCTGAGTTTTTTCATAGTAGTATAAAAGTATGAAAATTTACACCAACACTGAAACACCAAACACCCAATGAACATAAGCATAAAATGAAATAATAAAAGTGTAATACTGTCCTGAGTTTTTTCATAGTAGTATAAAAAGTATAAAAAGTATATCTATAAAATAAACTGAAGGTTCTAGCATTGACATTTGCAAAGAGTGGCACAGCAGCATATGAGTTAATGTACACAGTATATGTATGAGGTAGTTGATGTTGGTATAGAGGCAAAGTGGCATATGCAGTAAGGCACATAAGGCACATTTGGCATCCTTAGATAAGGCTAGTCAGAGAATACTGTATATGTATCAGCAGTAGTGTAGATATAAAAGTAGTGTAAATGTAAACAGTAGTAATAAATGTAAAACAGTAGTAATAAATGTAAACCGTATTAATAAATGTAAACAGTGAATGTAAACAGTAGTAAGACTATAGGCAGTAATGTAATACAAACATTAGTGCAAATATGAGAAGTAGTGCAAACTGAATGAGCACATGACCGAGAGTTTAGTGAATAACCCGTTTGATGACACAGGGTCCAGTGTTAAAAACTTTGTGTTGAGTGGTAATGTGTGAGAAAGTTTTTTGTGTTAAGGCAGTTCAAATGGGAGGGGAGGCAGAGCAGGCAGAGTGTTTAGCATTCTGACTGCCTGATGAACAGAGCTGTCTCTCAGTCTGCTGGTACGAGCCTGGAGACTCCTCAGTCTCCTCCCTGATGGCAGCAGTCTAAAGCGGCTGTGTAGTGGGTGTGTGGGATCACCTGCCATGCAGAGGGCTTTCCGAGTGAGGCGTTTGCTGTGTAAGTCCTGCAGTGAGGGCAAGGAGGTGCCGACGATCTTCTCAGCTGCTCTCACGATGCGCTGGAGGCTCTTGCGGCATGATGCAGTACATGCACCAAACCACACGTGATGCAGCTGGTCAGGACACTTTCTATGGCACCCCTGTAGAAGGTGCACATGATGGGGGTTGAAGCTCCAGCCCTTTTCAGCTTGCGGAGAAAGTAGAGGCGCTGGTGAGCCTTCTTGGCCAGTGCTGCAGTGTTCCTGCTCCAGGACAGGTCCTTCGAGACGTGCACTCCCAGGAACTTGGTGCTGTCCACTCTCTCCACTGCGGTGCTGTTGATGGTCAGAGGGGCATGTTGTGCATCCCTCTTCCTGAAGTCCACAACAATCTCCTTTGTCTTCTCCACGTTGAGAGTGAGATTGTTGTGTCCGCACCACAAGGCCAAGCGGCTCACCTCGTTCCTGTAGTCCGTCTCATCGTTGTTGCTGATGAGACCTACCACTGTTGTGTCGTCCGCAAACTTGATGAAGTGGTTGGAGCTGTACGATGGTGTGCAGTCGTGTGTTAGCAGGGTGAATAGAAGGGGGCTCAGCACACATCCTTGTGGGGCCCCTGTGTTCAATGTGATGGTGCTAGATGTGTTACTCCCGATCCGTACTGTCTGTGGTCTCCCGGTCAGGAAGTCTAGCAGCCAGTTACACATTGAGGTGTTCAGCCCCAGACTGTCCAGTTTATGGATGAGCTGTTGGGGGATGATGGTGTTGAATGCCGAGCTGAAGTCGATGAACAGCATTCTAACATAAGAGTCCTTCGTGTCCAGATGTGTGAGAGCTGTGTGGAGGGCAGAGGAGATGGCATCGTCGGTTGAGCGATTAGGTCGGTATGCAAATTGGAAGGGATCCAGGGAGGCAGGGAGGACAGATGTGATGCTTTTCATGACTAGCCGTTCAAAGCACTTCATCAGGATGGGGGTGAGTGCTACTGGGCGATAGTCATTGAGGCATGCGGGCGTTGCCTTCTTTGGGACAGGGATGATGGTGGTGGCTTTGAAACAGGTGGGGACGATGGCCTGGCTCAGTGAGATGTTAAAGATGTCCGTGAAGACCGCTGCGAGTTCCCCTGCACAGTCCTTCAGCACACGACCAGGTATGTTGTCAGGACCAGAGGCCTTCCGGGCGTTAATCTTGATAAATGATCGCCTTACCCCAAAATTACACCACACGCGGCTCCGCCCCGCTCCGGTCCGCAGGTCGCAGCTGAGCGAGTCCAAAGCCCACTGCCTCCGCTCCGCTCAGGTCCGCCTGGATGCGCCGCTCCGAGACACGTGCGAGATCGCGCGATAAATCAAGTGATAAATAAGTAAGTCAGAACAAAACAATTCATTCGGTGGAAGAAGGAGAACAACTGTAGAGAGACTGCTGCCTTGATCTTCTCTCGTAAATGAGCTACATGGTTTGAGCAACAGGAAGTGATGTTTACATTTCAGAATAAAATACTTTTTTATTTATTTATTTCTTGTATTGCGTTTGTAGGCGTAGTCATAGTCATAAATATAATAGTTTAGTCATAGAATAGTCATAAATGATAGTTTGACAGCATTTTTGTACAAATAAATCCGTATAGAGCTAGGATTAGTCCGCCCGTGGTGATTTTATTTTGTAAATACGGAAGTTGTGCTCGTTCCTTTTCCTGTTGGTGCGACGTAATCTTCAAAAGTTGACTCCGGCACAGCTCCGGCGTCCGGCAGAAATAGAAAAATTTCTAATTTTGACGGACTGCCGTCCGCTCTCCGCAGCTCGCCGCCGCCGTGCGGAGCCAGTGTAAATTCTGTCATTGATTATAATGGGTGCGTATTTGCTGCGGAGGTCGGACCGGAGCGGGGCGGAGCTGCAACGCGTGTAGTGTATTTTTGGCGTTACGCTGTCTGAGGACAGCGCCAGCACCTGGCCATCAGGAGAGGGGGGGAGTTTATGTGCAGGTGTGCTGTTACTTGCCTCAAACCGAGCAAAGAACTCATTCAGTTCATTCAGCGTAGAGGTTGAGCTGTCACAGGTCTGGGGGGGTGGTTTGTAGTTTGTGATGGTCTGTATTCCCTGCCACAGACTGCGTGTATCCTTGCTGTCCTTGAAACGGTGAGCTATTTTCCTGGAATACTGCTTCTTGGCCTTTCTGATGCCCAGATCCAGGTTCTTTCTGGCTGCCCTCAGGCCCACCTGATCTCCCGCTTTGAAGGCAGCATTCCTGGCTCTCAGGAGTCTGTAAACCTCAGCTGTCAGCCATGGCTTCTGATTAGCCCGAACAGTGATGGTCTTGAGGTTGGTTACATCATCAATGCACTTGGTGATGTATGAACATACAGTGTCTGAGTACTCCTGGAGACATGTGTTGTTGTTTGTGGTAGCAGCTTCTTTGAACATACCCCAATCTGTGGTGTCAAAACAGTCCTGGAGTGCCTCTGAAGACCCCTCTGGCCACACTCGTATCTGCTTGCGGACTGGTTTTGTGACTTTCACCAGTGGCCTGTATGCTGGCTTTAGCATAACACAGATATGGTCAGAAGCACCAATGTGGGGGAGGGGGAGGGCTCTGTAGGCATTTTTCATGGTGGTGTAAACTTGGTCCAGTGTGTTGTTTCCTCTTGTTGCAAAGTTTATGTTTCTGTATGTTTTTGGAAATACACTCTTTAAATCTGCTTGGTTGAAATCACCAGCCGTGATGAGAAAAGCATCAGGATGGGCTGTTTGCTGCTCACTGATGTGCAGATATAGTTCATTCAGAGCCTCACTTCTAACTTTGCTGTTGGAGCTTGGAGGGATATATACAGCAACAATCATAACAGCTGTAAATTCCCTCGGTAAATAAAACGGTCTGCATTTAATAGTCATAAACTCCACTAAAGGTGAGCAGTGTTTGTGGACCACAGCAGCATCCAGGCACCATGCTTTGTTGATGTAAACACACAGCCCCCCTCCCCGTGTCTTACCTCCCTCGAGGGTTCGGTCTGCTCTGTAGCATGTTAGCTGCCCTAGCTGAACAGCATGGTCCGGAACGTTGTTGTTGAGCCACGTTTCCGTGAATACAAACACACAGCAGTCTCTCACAGTCTTTTGTGTTGTTCGTAGCAGGCGTATATAATCCAGTTTATTGTCCAAGGAGCGCACGTTAGCCAAAACCATGGATGGGATCGCCGGTTTGTGTGGGCTAGCTGCTAGCCTAGCTCCGATACCTCCGCGCTTACCCCGCTTCTGCTTCCTGTCGCGCCGCTTGTCGCGTTTCCAATGCGGGCGCGATGGAGGGAGGCTCGGTGCTGGCTCCCAGAGCAGGTCGCAGTCACTCCGCTTGTTGCGCTTCCACTGCGGGCGTGATGAAGCGAGGCTCGGTGCTGGCTTCCAGAGCAGGCCACAGTTCCGTAGCTTCTCCTGGAGCTCGCTGTTTATTCCCAAATGAGCGGTTTTTCCAACATCAATCAGGAATTCACGGCTGTACTTGCGGTCTGAACACGTAGACATGACGGAGACGTGACGGCACATTGCGGCATTGAGGACAAAGACAAAAACACCGTGTTCTCGGGAGAGAGAGAAGCCGCAGTGAGTGCTCGCGCCGCCATCTTGGATCACTAAGATGTCGGCCAGCACATCGAAGAGCTGATAGTGTGGTGGACCACTAGGGGGCTCTACTCACACCCAGTGGACCGAATGTATTACGGGATGCTTTTATTGTGAAAGGTCCAGGGGACCGGATGTTATGTGGGTATATAAAGCAGTGTTGGGCGGGTTCCCGCCAGTTTAGTAGGAGTTGATTAAAAGGTGAAGTTCTGCAGCCTGTCTCCTGTGTCGTCCCTTCACCTCCTCTTACACTGGTGACCCTCGTGAACTGAATATGTCGACATCTGACGCTTCAGCCAGCTCTCTGCAGCTGTCCACGGCTGTGGAACCTACACAGGCGGCCCCGCTCGCTTTTTCGGTGGCCGTTAAAATCCCGGACTTCTGGCCGCACGCGCCTCAATCGTGGTTCGCACACATCGAATCACAGTTTGCTCTTCGCGGGATTTCTGTTGACGACACCAAATACCACCATGTGGTTGCTTCGCTGGATCCGCTGACAACCCAGCGGGTAATGAGCCTGCTACAAAACCCTCCTGCTCAAGGAAAATACGACGCCCTCAAGAAGCTTCTTCTGCGGCGCTACACACTCTCAGAGGCGGAGCGCGCCGAGAAACTATTTTCCTTCTCCGGTTTGGGTGACGGAACAGCTCTCGAGCTCGTGGAGAGCATGTTGTCCTTGCGGGGATCAGACGACTGCGAGTTCCTCTTCCGCCACCTCATCCTCCGCCAGCTTCCAGCTCCTGTGCGAACCGCCCTGGCCAACTCCCCGTTTCTAAAGGAGAAGGATTACCGCTCGCTGGCCGAAGAAGCCGACCGCATCATTCTGACCGCGAGGACCTTCGCGGTACAGGCGGTGGTCCCTGGATCTCCAGCAGCGCCCGAGTCTCAAGCAACGCACACAGCGCCGGACGAGCCAGCGGTGGTAGCAGGAGTCGCTAGCCGCAGGCGGGCAGGAGCCGGCCTTTGTTTCTACCACGCGCGTTTTGGCGCCAAAGCACGACGGTGCGTCCCGCCGTGCAGCTTCAAACCGCAGGGAAACGAGACCGCCAACGCCCGCTAGCAGTCGCGGCCGTTGGCGAGAAGGCAAGGCTGCTTTTCATCGAGGACTCGAGGTCGGGGAGGCGGTTCCTGGTGGACTCGGGGTCGCAGAAGAGCCTCGTCCCCCCGACTGGCTCCGACAGGTTAGCTGAAGGCTGCGGGCCGCAGCTAACCGCGGCGAATGGCTCTCCCATCAAGACGTTTGGCGAAAGGTTGGTGACTGTGCGTTTCCATGAACGGGACTTCCAGTGGAACTTTGTGGTAGCTGCTAGCTCGGTCCCTATTTTAGGGGCTGATTTTCTTTGTGCTCATGGGCTCCTTGTTGATGTAGCTAACAGACGTTTGATCGACGCTGTGTCTTTTTCGTCACTGCCTTGTGAGACGCGAGGAGCTGGGCCTGTAATGCATGCTAACTTTTTAGCTTCGGGTAATGTGTTTCAGCGTTTATTGTCTGAGTTTCCCTCGCTGACTGTTCCTGATTTTGCAAACACAAACACAAAACATGGGGTCGAACATTATATTCCCACAACGGGGCCCCCGGTGTTCGCACGTGCGCGCCGCCTCGATGCTACTAAGCTAGCAATCGCACAGGAAGAGTTTGCTAACATGGAGCGTTTAGGCATCGTGCAGCGCTCAAACAGTCCGTGGGCCTCCCCCCTCCACATGGTGCCCAAGGCAGATGGCAAATGGCGTCCATGTGGAGATTTCCGCCGCCTTAATAATGTCACAGAGAACGATCGTTATCCCATCCCCCACATCCAGGATTTTTCAGTGCACCTGGCTGGGACCTCCATTTTTTCTAAAGTAGATTTAGTACGGGGTTCAACTCCTCTTACAATAGGCACATTCTTTCAGCACATTCCCGGGGATGTTGCCTGGGCCAGTAGCTTTGTGCAGATTAATCCTCCCGAAAGTACTCCTTACTTCTGCTGGGGTCACACTGAGATGCCTTCATCTGGTGGTGAGGTGAGTCTGGTGCTGGGTGGTCTGCTTGGGTCTTCAAAGCGTATGTAGAACTTGTTGAGGGCATCAGGCAGAGATGGGTCATTGTGGCATTGTTCACTCCTGCCTTTATAATCTGTTATGCATTTAATGCCGCTCCACATGCTCCGTGGGTCTTGTGAGGTGAATTGACCCTCGATCCTCTGTGCATATGTGGCCTTGGCTCTCTTAATGCCAGCAACCAGCTTTTTCCTTGTCCTTCTCGCTCATCTGAGTTTCCAGACTTGAAGGCAGTGTTCCTGGCTGCCAGCAGCGTGCAAACCTCTGCATTCAGCCAAGGTTTTCATAAACATAAAACAGTAGCTAAAAGCTACAACAAGCAGAACAGTAGTTAAAAGCCAAAAAACCCTCAGAACAATAGCTAAAAGTTACAATAAACAGAATAGTAACTACTGTATAGGCTACAACATGCCCAAGAGTAGCTTTAAGCTACACACAAGCAAACAGTGGCAAAAAGCTTCAATGGTGGTAGCTCAAAAACTACAACAAGTAGAACAGTAGCTAAAAGCTACAAGGAGCAGAATAGTAGCTATAAGCTACAACAAGCCCAAGAGTAGCTTTATGCTATGACAAGCAAACAGTGGCAAAAAGCTTCAATGAGCAGAATAGTAGCTTAAAGCTACAACAAGTAGAATACTAGCTAAAAGCTACAACAAGCAAGCAGTAGCAAGAAGCTACAATGAAGATAATAGCAGCTATAGGTTACAACATGCCCAAGAGTAGCTTTAAGCTACAATGAGCAGAATAAAAGCTCAAAGCTACAACAAGTAGAACAGTAGCTAAAAGCTACAAGGAGCAGAAGTAGCTATAAGCTACAAGCCTAGCTTTATGCTATAACAAGCAAACAGTGGCAAAAAGATTCAATGAGAAGAATAGTAGCTTAAAGCTACAACAAGTAGAATACTAGCTAAAAGCTACAACAAGCAAGCAGTAGCAAAAAGCTACAATGAACATAATAGCAGCTATAGGTTACCATATGCCCAGGAGTAGCTTTAAGCTACAAGAAGCAAACAGTGGCAAAATTCTTGAATGAGCAAAATAGTATCTCAAAGCTACAACAAGTAGAACAGTAGCTAAAAGCTACAACAAGCATAGAGTAGCAAAAAGCTACAAGGAACATAATAGCAGCTATAGATTAAAAAATGTCCAAGAGTAGAATAATAGTTCAAAGCTACAATAATAATAATAATAATAAAAATGAATTCAATTTATAACGCACTTTTCATTAGTGAAAATCTAAAGTGCTACACACATTGAATGCTACACACATTCATACACCGGTAGCGGCAGACTACCATGCAAGGTGCTTTCCAGTCCTACCGGGAGCAACTTGGGGTTAAGTGTCTTGCCCAAGGATACAATGACACATGGTGTGGGGAACCGGGATTCAAACCGCCATCCTTCCGATCGGGGGACGACTGCCATTACCACAACGCCACGGCCGCCCCAACAACAAGTAGAACAGCAGCTAAATGCTACAATGAACACAATAGTAGCTATCGGCTACAATAAGCCGAATAGTAGCTTTAAGCTACAACAAGCAAGCGGTAGCTAAAAGCTCCAATGACCAGAATAGCAGCTCAAAGCTACAACAAGTAGAACAGTAGCTAAAAGGTGCAACAAGCTCAACAGTAGCTAAATGCTACAACAATCAGAACAGTAGCTAAAAGCTAAAACAGAAGAGGAGTAGCTAAACGCTACATGCCGGAAAATGTAGATGCTAAACGTGGAAAAATGAAAGTTAAAATGTCAAATTAACAACAACATGGTTAAATTTAAAAGTAGCATCAAAGAACAAGTAGATTTAAAAAACAAGTTATTGAAACAACTGATATTGTGATTTTTTTGTGTGAATTATAGTTTAAAAACATTTAAATACTTTGAAAGGTATAAAAGTTATTAAAACTAATAGTCAGAGCATCTATCTGCTGAATGAGCTGAGCATTGTCAGATAGGAGTGGCTAAAATAGCCCAAAGTATGAGGAAGAAGTTTGTGAAAAACAGCCAGAAGAAACAAGAAATGGTCTTCTCATATTGAAGGTGCAGCAGAAAAGCAGCTTGTTGTGCTCGGAGAATCCGTGTCCTTGGACCAGAAGTGAACTTCTCCAAAACGCAGCAAAGGTCAGAGAACAGAGCGCTCATCATCTCCATGCTGTCTCCCATTACGTTCGTTAAATATTTAATGAAGAAGAGATGAGAGTCAAACTCAAAGATTTAAGGATCTTCTCCTGCCCCACTTCTTTTATTCTTCCTCCACACCATCTGATTTCACCTTTGGCTTTTTTACCCACTTTTTTCAACTGAACTCTCTCCCAGCTTGTTGACCAGCTTTCTTCTCGAACTGAACACTGATGCTGCTTCCATCACGCTCACACACAATCTCCAAGGATCATAATTCCTTCTTTTAAAACATAATTTATTTTAATTAAAGACATTAGGTTCTGCTCAGCATGTTAAATGAATAAAGTTCGCAATAAAGGCTGCTCTGTTTTTCAAGCTTCTTCAAGAGCATCAAAATTGCCCTCAATGTGTTAAAAAATAAAATGCTCCTTTAATTATCAGACCAATTGCACTCAGTATAATTACCAATATTGATTTTATTTACATTTTAAATATCTCAACGTTTTCCGAATTGTGGTTACCGGTATACTGCGCAAAGTTTTTTGGATTGGTATGGCTTCAACAACCAGAAGATGGCCATGAATACAATTTAATTCAATCCAATTCAATTCAGTTTATTCATGTAAGCACCAAGTCACAACAGAATAATATAATAATATTACAGAATAATATAAGATGGAGCTAGGTTGTTGAGAGCTTTGTAGGTTAGAAGTAGGATTTTGGATTAAATTCTGGATTTGACAGGGAGCCAGTGGAGAGAAGCTAAAACTGGAGAGATATGATCTCTCCTACTAACTCCAGTTAAGACTCTGGCAGCATTTTGGATCAACTGAATATGTTTTAAAGAAGTATTTGGACACACAGATAATAAACCATTGCAATAGTCCAGTCTAGATGTGACAAATGCATGAACCAGTTTTTCTGCATACCGGTAATTTTTAGATAAGATGTTTCTAATTTTAGTGATATTATACAGGTGGAAGAAGGAGGTTCTAGTAACGTTTTTAATGTGAGCGATAAGACATGTCCTGATCAAAAATAACATCAAGATTTTTAACATTAGAGCTGGAGGCCAGATTAATGACATCCAAGGAGGGAGAAAGACTGAAAAATGTATTCCTAAGATGCTCAGGTCCAAAAACCCAAGCCTCAGTCTTGTCTGTGTTCAAAAGGAGGCTCGTCCAGGTTTTTATGTCTTTAAGACATACTTGTAGCAGATTGGATTAATTGGGTTTCATGGACAAATATAACTGTGTATCAGCAGCATAACAATGAATGTTTATCCATGCTAATGGAAGCATAAGGTAAATAATAATAATAAT
The DNA here is from genome assembly GCA_038048925.1 of Garcialebias charrua. Lineage (NCBI taxonomy): Eukaryota > Metazoa > Chordata > Actinopteri > Cyprinodontiformes > Rivulidae > Garcialebias > Garcialebias charrua. Next base: position 43,894 of record JBBPBX010010009.1, read on the forward strand.
TATAATAATAATCATTTTATTTAAAAGCGCCTTTCATGACACCCAAGGACACTTAACAAACCAACACAGTGAATACAGAGCAAACATTATCAGCGACAAATTGAAATATTAAATACATAAAGGATATAAAATGGAAGATAAAAATACATAAAGAGTACAGTATTGGTCCAAGCACTGAACCCTGAGGAACTCCATGACTAACTTTAGTGTAAGGCTCAGTGGTAGGGGTGTGCAGTAAAAGGGTGTTAAAGGTTGGATCGCTAAGCTGAAACTCTTAAATATTCTAAATAAACCTGAGTTTCTGTTCGCTCAAGCTTTATCATGATCATGAATCATGAAGGACCCCACTCACCCAGAACACACATTTTTTGCCCCGCTCCCCTCAGGAAGGAGGTTGAGGAGCATTAAGTGTAGAACCACTAGACTGAGGAACAGCTTCTACCCTGAGGCTGTTAGACTCATGAATATCTAACCAGAATAATCACTGTGAAAATCACATGTTGCTGCTGATCTGTTTCATGTTGCTGCTGATCTGTTTCATGTGATCTGTTTCATGTTGCTGCTGATCTGTTTCATGTTGCTGCTGATCTGTTTCATGTTGCTGCTGATCTGTTTCATGTTGCTGCTGATCTGTTTCATGTTGCTGCTGATCTGTTTCATGTTGCTGCTGATCTGTTTCATGTTGCTGCTGATCTGTTTCATGTTGCTGCTGATCTGTTTCATGTTGCTGCTGATCTGTTTCATGTTGCTGCTGATCTGTTTCATGTTGCTGCTGATCTGTTTCATGTTGCTGCTGATCTGTTTCATGTTGCTGCTGATCTGTTTCATGTTGCTGCTGATCTGTTTCATGTTGCTGCTGATCTGTTTCATGTTGCTGCTGATCTGTTTCATGTTGCTGCTGATCTGTTTCATGTTGCTGCTGATCTGTTTCATGTTGCTGCTGATCTGTTTCATGTTGCTGCTGATCTGTTTCATGTTGCTGCTGATCTGTTTCATGTTGCTGCTGATCTGTTTCATGTTGCTGCTGATCTGTTTCATGTTGCTGCTGATCTGTTTCATGTTGCTGCTGATCTGTTTCATGTTGCTGCTGATCTGTTTCATGTTGCTGCTGATCTGTTTCATGTTGCTGCTGATCTGTTTCATGTTGCTGCTGATCTGTTTCATGTTGCTGCTGATCTGTTTCATGTTGCTGCTGATCTGTTTCATGTTGCTGCTGATCTGTTTCATGTTGCTGCTGATCTGTTTCATGTTGCTGCTGATCTGTTTCATGTTGCTGCTGATCTGTTTCATGTTGCTGCTGATCTGTTTCATGTTGCTGCTGATCTGTTTCATGTTGCTGCTGATCTGTTTCATGTTGCTGCTGATCTGTTTCATGTTGCTGCTGATCTGTTTCATGTTGCTGCTGATCTGTTTCATGTTGCTGCTGATCTGTTTCATGTTGCTGCTGATCTGTTTCATGTTGCTGCTGATCTGTTTCATGTTGCTGCTGATCTGTTTCATGTTGCTGCTGATCTGTTTCATGTTGCTGCTGATCTGTTTCATGTTGATAGGGGTGCCCTTAAGGATTTATTTGGCCTTTTGTTGACTAACGATTCACAGCTTTATGATGTTGGAAGAACCAGATGTACAGAGTTCTTCAATCCATTATTGGTAATTCTGTCTTTTCTGTCATTGATGAAGAGAATTTTAGGAAGTGTTTTTTAAATTTATTTGAACAAATATTGAAAAGGAACAGTTATTTTTCCGGACAATAAGTAGATCAACTAGTCATTTACACAGTATGGTACATTCAGACTGGCTCTTCATCTTCATTTGTGTTTTTTCCATTTCACGCCCTCATGTTCTTATTATTTTTAGATGAGATAGTGGACACAGTGTGTGTGTGTGTGTGTGTGTGTGTGTGTGTGTGTCTTCAGGGTTTTCTCTGTGGCACCTATCTATTTGCATCCAGCAACTTGGCAGCAGCAAAGACCAGCTGCTGGTGGTCTGTTCCATTGTCTCGCCTCCTTCTGGTCCAGAGGGACTTCAGCTGAGGTCCTGGACCGGCTCGTTCTTCGGTGTTTTAATCCCATAATTTATACCAGATGATTCTCTGACACCAGATCTCACAGATGGGCTCTGAGTCCCTGAAGTGATCCTGTGGTGAGAGATCAGCGATAAAAATACCACAATATGGAGTAACACACTCACTGCAGGTCTCTGTGGGAATATTATGGTTTAGATTTTTTACAAATCAGCCAAATGGACGAGGATCGGAGGAAAACACAAAATACACAAAAATTATAGAAGCTAAAAGCAGCAGGACAGTAACAGCTGAAAGGAGCAGAATGGTAACTAAATTGTAAAAAATGTAGCTAAAAGCTAAACGTAAAAGAAATGCAGCCAATATTTGCAAAAGCTAAGGTAGCTACATAGTGGCTAAAATCTATACAAAACATAATAGCTAAAAGCTCAAATTTACAAAAGGTGAACTAAATTCTAGAAGCAGTACAACAGTCACAGAATGCTAAAAGTAGCTAATGAATAGCTAAAAGCTACAAGTAGAAAACAGCACTTAAATGTAAATGTAGCTAAATATTAACTAAAAATAACAAGTACAAAAACTGGTAGCTAAAAGCTAAACGTAAAAGAAATGCAGCCAATATTAGCAAAAGCTAAGGTAGCTAAATAGCAGCTAAAAGCTAACAAAACAGAATACTGTAGTAGCTAAAAGCTAAAAGTTGCAAAAGGTGAACTATATTCTAAAAGCAGTACAACAGTCACAAAATACTAAAAGTAGCTAAAGAATAGCTAAAAGCTACAAGTAGAAAACAGCACTTAAAATATAAATGTAGCAATGTGCAAATATGCCAATAAAGATATATTCTATCCTTCTATTCTATATTAACTAAAAACAACAAGTACAAAAACTGGTAGCTAAAAGCTAAAATGCAGCCAATATTAGCAAAAGCTAAGGTAGCTAAATAGCAGCTAAAAGCTAAAGAAAACAGAATAGTAGCTAAAAGCTAAAAGTTGCAAAAGGTGAACTAAATTCTAAAAGCAGTACAACAGTCACAAAATGCTAAAAGTAGCTAAAGAATAGCTAAAAGCTACAAGTAGAAAACAGCACTTAAAATGTAAATGTAGCTAAATATTAACTAAAATAACAAGTACAAAAACTGGTAGCTAAAAGCTAAACGTAAAAGAAATGCAGCCAATATTAGCAAAAGCTAAGGTAGCTAAATAGCAGCTAAAAGCTAACAAAACAGAATAATGTAGAAGCTAAAAGCTAAAAGTTGCAAAAGGTGAACTATATTCTAAAAGCAGTACAACAGTCACAAAATGAATAAAGAATAGCTAAAAGCTACAAGTAGAAAACAGCACTTAAAATGTAAATGTAGCTACCGGTAACTAAAAATAACAAGTACAAAAACTGTTAGCTAAAAGTAAAAAAAATAGCTAAGAGGCAAAAGTGGCAAAAAGCAAAAGGCTAGCTAAAATTTAGTAAGCATAATGATTGCTAAAAAACTCAAAGTAGCTAAATGGGAGCTAAATGCTAAAATTAGCATAGAGCTAAGAGGTAAAAGTAGCAAAACATGAGCAAAATGCTAATAATAATGCAGAAATAGTTTTGACAAGGAATATGTATCACCAACCTTTCATGCCAACTTCCAAACTAAATTCATGAAATGACCGAGTTACAGCCGTTTTGGATAAATCTTTCGTGAGTGTGTTGGAAATGACTTTCAGCTACTACCACCCATTTTTATTCATTCATTCATCCTTTATTTAGATAGATAAGTCACATTGAGCCTAGAAGACTCATTTACAAGTGAGATCTGTTTAGACAGACAAAAAGTAATGAAACTGGACACATATAGGAATTGGAGGCAAAAAAATCATATTAAACTCTTTCTTCTTGCCTGAGAAGAAAAACTTTAATATTAAAAACACCTCGCACAAACAAGCACATAGAAACGTAAACGTTCTGCAGAGGGGTTGAGACGACGAGAGCGGTGAACAATGTTCAAGGATGCTCTCGAGGACACTGTAAGAATTCTGATAAGGATGGAATAATGTTTGTTTATGTTTATTAAATTTGTTCATTTTTTTACAAAAGAAATACAATACTGTACAAGACAATCCCATCAACGACACGTACACAATGTAAAAAAATGAAAGGTAGCAGAAAGAAGAATAAATCTTATTATATCTGCCCCTTTTTTCAAACAATCAGATTAAACAATAATAATCTTTCACCAGCAGTACAAAATGACTAACTCTTTCTAATTTTCTAATACTAATACATAACTAATAATTGATACAATACACATTATGCTAATTCATATATATTTTTTCAACAAATTCCTTTTGATCATTTTCTTAAATGTAAACAGTGACTTGGCATTTTTAACTACATTCTCCAAGCCATTCCATAATCTAATTCCCTGGATTGAGGTAGAACGTCCCTTCAAGCTAGTTCTGAATTGTGGTTTTACAAACATCTCTGTCCCCTTAAGATTATAACAACTTTGTCTTTTAACAAAATTCATTTGGATATTTAAAGGTAAATCGTTATTTTGAGCCCTATACATAATTGATAAAATATTATAATCAACCAAATCATGGAATTTCAATAATTTCAGTTGATAAAATAATGTACTGGATGGATGACAGTAATGTTTTCTAGTGATAATTCTTACAGCTCTTTTCTGTAATACAAAAATAGGCTTTGTGATTGTTTTACACGCTTTCCCCCAAACATCAATACAATAGATTAAGTGTGGAACAATGATTGTGTTATACAACAAATACAGAGCTTTATCATTCAATAGGTCTCTGACCTTGTATAGTACTGCAATCGATTTAGCTATTTTTATTCTTACAGAATTTATGTGTTGTTTCCATGTCAGTTTGTCATCAATAATAACACCCAAAAACTTCACCTCACTCACTCTACAAATCTCAACACCCTCAATTTTGAGTGGAACGTCAACAGTTTTCTTTTTATTACTGAATATCATGTAATTAGTTTTTTCTAGATTTAATGATAATTTATTGATTTTAAACCAAGTTTGTATTTTGGTAAATTCTGTCTTTATCAATTCCAACATTTGTTCTATATCTTCACCTAAACAGAAAAATGTGGTATCATCAGCAAAAAGTATACATTTAAGGAGTCCTGACACATTTACCAAGTCATTCACATATAAAATAAATAGCTTTGGTCCAAGCACAGAGCCCTGGGGAACTCCACATGTGATATTACAGAGGTCAGATCTTACATCATTTATTTGTACAAATTGTTTCCTATCTTTCAAATAGCTAGATACCCACTGTAATGCTGGTCCTCTAATACCATATTTGTTCAGTTTTTCAAGGAGAATGGTGTGATCAATAGTATCGAATGCTTTTTTTAAATCAACAAAAATACTGACACAATATTGTTTTTGATCGACAGCAGTTGTTATTTGTTCCATTAATTCCATGAGAGCCATTGATGTAGAGTTTTTAGCTCTGAACCCATATTGACTGTTGCTTAGAATATTTTGTT
>JBBPBX010010010.1:0-28972 GCA_038048925.1 Garcialebias charrua
GAGCAGATGTGTGTGGAGTGGGATGAAGTGTGGTGGGGCATGTGTGCAAACTTGAAGAGAAAATGAGGTTGCCTGCGTGCATGCTGTCCTGCCTGATAACAACAACAACCTGCCTGTTTCTGAGAGGGTTCGAATGCATGCATCAATGAGCGTGTTTCTGTGTGTTGGACTGAGAGTGTGTGTCCTTGCTGGACAGGTATCAGTAACCTGCAGGTGGCAGCCAGCAGAGCAGCATCAGTCACTGCTGGGTTTGAAGCTCATTGCTCAGTCCGTCCAGCTATGTCTGCTGCTGCTCGCACCATCAACGCAGGCTGATTGAGCTTGAAACCCCGCCCCCTCTTCTAAAAGCTGTTCTTGCTCTCCAAGCTAGTTGCACCTTTGCAGCTCCTATTGTCTTGACCCTGTTCCCCTCCTTCCATCCCTGTTCCCTCCCATTTGTCCCTTCAGCCTCCTCTACTCCCCCCCTAGATGCCCAGTTCCTGGGCAGGGGCACTTACACCCTTCGAGGGTACCACTGCTGTGGGGGTGAGGTAGGGAATGAGGTGGGGGGGGCCGGGTGTCAGTGTGCCTCTCTCTGTCTTGCTTCAGGTTATGGGCTTGCACAAGAAGAGCTCCTCTCACCAGACTCCATGCTGTACAGCCTGCCCTCCCCTCTGGGTGCTGAGCCCTACTGGCAGGAAGTCTCCAGTCTGGACTGTGCACCAATTGCCACCACAGAAGAAGACACCCTCATGGAGATGTCCGATGTGCAGGTGTGGCCCTCAGGCAATAGCCCCTCTTTGGTGACCGTGGAGGACTCCTCGCTGGAGTGCAGCAACGCTGAGGACTCAGAGCGACTGCTGGGGCTGCCCTATGGAAGCCTGGGCCGCCCGGCCAGTCAGGCCAGTGCAGCCAGTGGAGGGGGTGGGATGCTGAGCGGCTCCATCGAGCTGCCAGAAGACGACTCAGAGGTGGGAGTTGACTCTCTCAGCACTACCACACCCGCATCACTTGGGGGCACCATCGCTGGGATCAATCTGAACGGGATGAACAATGGTCAGGGGTCAGAGGCGAGCTCAGAAGTATCCGCCATCATGAGCACGACAGGTGGAGACGGAGCAGGAGGGGGAGGACGACGAGAGGGTGGAACGGGCTTAGAAGAAGGACTTTCTCTTGTTGCAGGACAACAAAGGCTGTGCGCTCGGTTGAGTGAGTCGACTGGTCTGAGCTCTGGTCCAGATCGAAGTGGAGACAGGTTGGTGAATCCTTTGTTTGCCTCAAACTTTGTGTAGAGTCACAGTAAAACATAAAGAACCCTAATTGGCATGTCAGTCACGATTCAACGAAGAAGCTGTGACCACCAAGAGATTCTAAAAGTCCTTCTGCTTGTTCATGTGCTACCTCTTCATTTACCCACTGATCTCCTTTCAGGTCAGGTAACGGTCAAAATGGAGGTGGTGGAGGCTCTTTTCTTTCCTACCTGCAGGAACAGACTGGGCCAGGGTGGAGCCCTGTCACTGACCCAACTCAAGCTTGGGTTGGTACCCAGTCTAAGCCCAGGCAGGCCATGGAGATGATTTCATCTGTACGAAGTGCTGTGGATGGAGACCAGGCCCGCATGGCCCAGGAGGCCTTGCTTCAACCAGTGAGGGACATGGGGCACTCTGAGATTTTACGAGGACACTTCAGAGGTACCCAACCATTTGAGAAGGGTTTGGGATTTCCGCACAGGGTACCAGAGCTGAGAGCTTGGGATGATGTGCGCCTGAAGGGCCAGGTGAGCTGTTTTCTACCAGGGTAAACTAAACTGAATTAAATGATTGCATGTGTATACAGTAGATTAAAAACATCAGCGCAGCTGGATGCTCACACTCAGTCCAGTCCTGTTGTTCCTCTAAAACTAGTAAACTTTTTTTTCTTCAGAAAGTAACACCAACAATGAGTCTGCTAACAATGTATGTAATAGTTAAATGTTATTTGTGTTTGCTGTAGAAGTGGGAGAGATAATTGAAAAGAACTAAACCAATGTCCTGAGTGAAATCATATTGCTTTCCATGATGGAAAACGAGTTATTTTTCATTTTAAGTCTCTTAGATGCCTAAACAACATCCATGTGCAGGTTTAGTTTGTGTATATCATTTTTGCAGATAATGCAAATCGAAAAAAACAAGCAAACAACTTGTGCATTTTGGGGGATTTGTTACTTTCCTCTGCAATAAGACCTGAAACAGCTTCAAAGTGTGTGTTCACACAGTAACAAACATACACAGCTCTGTGCACCCAACATGGGCACAAACATCATGTGCAGCCAAATTTAGAAAGCCTTCTCTCCCACTCGTGTTACATGATCCACACCCCAGTCATCACCACGTGCGGACTCTACAGCACAAGACAGACCTATCACCCTGTGCACAGGACCGCCTCAACCAAGAAACACCTTCAGGGCAAATAAAAAGAATTGGTTTTAGGACCTTTATGGTTTTAATTCTGTTTGTTGTAAACGTGAACAAAGAGCACATTGTTGCTTCACCGAGTTCCTAATTTAATGTTGTCATGGTGGCTTATGTATTTTTTTGTAAATACACATATTTGACTGTTGGCATCATGATGAAAGAGTTATTTTGAAGTTACAGTATTAAATTAAATAAACAGTGTCTTACCACAGCATATAAAGCCACACCAGAGAAGCTATTTAAAACCCACAGATCACATGGGCAGAAAGAGAGAGAGAGGGGTGTGAGTAGAAGCCTTTTTTCCCACTTTGACATCTGTGACTGGGTGGGTACTGACCGGACAGTCGGAAGGAAGAAGACAGGACCGGGTCAGAAGGCCCCGCCCGCCCAGCTAACGGAGGACGAATATGAACTGAAAGACAAAACACCAGTTTGACTGAAACTGTAGTAAAACGGCAGCTTGTGTCTCAGCTTAGACGACCGTGGGGGCCGTTACTGAAGGCCAACGGGCCGAAGCTGCAGTTTGTGTAGATTTGCTTTGGATTGACTCAGGGCAATGTGGGCCCTGGTGACTGAGCTCCTCTTCAGCTTTGTGCTGCTGGCTTTCCTGGTGATCAGCTGTCAGAACGTCCTCCACATAGCCAGCGGCTCCGTGCGCTCCGTGCTCACGTACATACACACTCAGCTGGACTATGAGCTGGGTGAGGTCGAAGGAGTGGCCGACGAAGAGGAGAATGTAACAACCAGGGTGGTCCGCCGAAGAGTCATACTGAAGGTACAAAGTGAGAGGAGAAGCATAAGAAAATTGAATGCACCTTCCGCTGCAACAAACCTCAAAGACTTCTTAAGAAAGTTGCTTTTCTGCAGCATTAACATTCTGTTTGCAACATCCCTCCATACAAAAGCTTGCTCTAACCGTGGACATTTTGTTGTTTTATTCAAGCTTACACGCATTTAGTCTTTTCGTGTCTTTACTATTTCTCTCCTGCTGCAACTTTGAACCTAAAAATAGCTACATACTGTATGCTCACAGCGGATTATCAGAGGCTATAACTGTGTTATCACGAGCCTCATGATGTGTAATTATAAGGGCACAAATAAATTTTAGCGAGCGGTGTGGATCCAAACCATCCGTCATTCATCCGATTGTCTGTTTCTCCCATTTTCATTCAATTCATTCAACCTTTATTTAAACAGATAAATCACATTGAGTCTCGAAGACTCATTTACAAGTGAGATCTGTTGGACAGACAATAAAAGTGGTGAAAATGACATAGGGTTTGGAGACAAAAAAAAATCCTAACACATTTTTGACCTCTGTTTGAAGGTCAAAAATGTGGTAATGAAAAAAGTATTCCACACAAGCACATAATGACGCCGACATTGCGCAGAGGGCGTAATGTCTCCCTTAGTGGAGAAGTACTTCAAGTGAAAACTGAAAGTTATGCACCATAACTCATGTTCCCTGAAGGAAGGGAACGAGGTGCAACATAATGCTATGGGAATTGCGCCCCCGCGCGATTACCTGAAGGAATACAATCACGCCTTTACGGCAGGGGCATCAGCGTCACGCCAGAGACCCCGCCCTCTGGGTATTTAAGGCGCTGACGCCCATCCATCATTCTCCAAAATGCACTTCACCGAGCTTTCAGCATTGAAAGGGCCAGGTATGTTGCACCTCGTTCCCTTCCTTCAGGGAACATGAGTTATGGTGCATAACTTTCAGTTCCCTTATCAGTCATGTCACTCGGTGCAACATAAATGCTATGGGAACGTAATTCAATCACGCCCTTGAAATGCTCAGTAAAATGCATGCTAGTGTGAACGTCCGCCTTTATTCAGCAGGCATCCCAAGGCTGCTTTCTACTGAGTGTTAGAAAGGACAGCCTGAGTGACATCACACGCAGTAACATCCAAACTGTAATGCTTTGCAAACGTGTTCATTGAGCTCCAGTTCGCAGCAGCACAGATGTCTGCAACTGGTACACCCTTGAACAGTGACCACGAGGTGGCCAAGCCCCGAGTGGAGTGAGCGCGCACTCCAGAGGGCACCTGTTGACCTTTGCTACTGTACGCCCTTTTTATGGCCTCAGTCACCCAGTGTGAGAGGCGCTGCTTTGATAGGGCCTTTCCTGTAGCTGGTGCAGCAAAGCACACAAACAGTTGATTTGTTTTTCTCCATTCAACTGTTCTCTGCATGTAAGCGCTTAAAGCCCTCACAGGGCAGAGAGCCTCCAGCCTTTTCTGTTCCTGAGTGAGGACAGGAGCAGGTGGAAAAGAAGAGAGATCAAAGTCCAGACTTCTGGGGTTCAAAGTCAAGACCTTGGGGATATACGCAGGATTAGGCCTTAGGGTGACCTTTGACCCATCAGGGGCAAACCTGGTACACATTGGATGTACGGACAAAGCATGGAGGTCACCCACACATTTTGCCGAGCAAAGAGCCAGGAGTAGAGCGGTCTTATAAGATAATAAATCTATCTTAATGTCGCTCAGTGGTACGAATGGGGGATCACAGAGAGCCCCCAAGACCAGACTAAGATCCCATCCAGGGGTCAAGATCCTGCTGGGGGGTCTCTTCCTTAGCACACCCTTCATAAATCTTATTATGAGCGGGTACGCGCCAGGCGTCCTGCTCCCCCAGCCCTCGTGACAGGCTGAAATAGCTGATAAAAACAACTTAATGGTTGAGAAAGAACAACCTTTCTCTAGCAAGTCCTAAAGAAAGGTGAGGAGCTGGGCCAAGTCACATGAATAAGAAATAATATTTCTTTCCTAGCACCAAGCTTCAAAAATAAGCCATTTCCGAGCGTAGAGAGACTATGTTGACACAGCTCGTGCGTTTTGAATGGTATTCACCACGTTCTCGGGCAGGCCTGAGGCTACCAGTTTGTCCCACTCTGCCACCAAGCTAACATTAGCCACAGTTCTCAGCCTAAGTGGCGAGACTGTTCCTTCTGGTGACGTGGAGGTTCCCTGGAGAGGAGCGGGTGGTGGAACCAGCTTGTTTTCAAGGGCCCTGATTTTTGCAGTCCCTTGAAGGCCAACCACGTTAGGGAGAGGGCCTTCCAGCAGATGTACCGCCACACTACTCTGATCAAGAGTGTTTGGAGGTAGAGGCAATATGCTGTCATTATTAGACAAAAGCGGAACAGAATGTCTGTTTTTCCTCTTTTTGTTGGGAGTCATGTTTCGGAGGGGTTGCAGGTTTTGTATATGAGCAGATCTTCTGGCTCCAGCCTGTTTCCTGGTTGGGTCTGGTTTACTGGTCTCCAGCCTCATCAGAGCCCTGGAGCCTGACGAACCTCTGGGGAGCTGTGTTTCACCCTGTGAGGGGGTAACGTTTAAGAGCAGAGCTCAGTCAGTACAGCGAGCACGTTCACACGCTGCAGGATCACTGCTTGAGCATGGCGTGTTGCCCATTGAGGATAAGGGGACAGCTTTAGCATGAGGATGTGGAGCTGTTCGAGATGGTCCTTTGTGTTTAGCAGACTTTAGATTGGTTGGTGACAGAAAGTTCAGTCCTCTTCGATTAAAGGGAAGAGGAGTCTGATTTAACCCTGGTGCCATTTCTGTTCTGTACTGAGTGTTTACACACGTTGCAGTTTCATAACAACTGACTTTGTGAACATGTGAAACTGGTGTTGGCCTGCGGGCGTCTGCCGTGACCCCCCCGTCACTTACTGGCGTCCGTTGAATAGGTGGCCAGGAAGGTGGGTTATCAGATTCTGTCTGTGCGCAACCCTAGAGCACGGACGTGTCACAGGTTTGTTTGATTTGTGTATTAACGGCCCGTGGTTTACAATGGAGTGGGGAGTGGAACACGTGACCCGCCTCACCTATCTCTGTGAGGACTGACGGGCCTGCTTGCCGGCGACTCTGGGCCTGTTTGTTGCAGACAGAACGAGGTACCCTGCTGGGGTTTATTGATTAGGCTAACACCCCGTGAGCCGCGAGGGATGGGGGAATGATCGCCCCGCCCTTTATATCGGCTGGCAGAATAGAGGGGACTATCTTTTCTGTTTGTTGTTGTTTTTTTTGTTTTTTGTTTTTTGAGTCAAGAAAACAGAGAGGGGCTGTTTTTGAACTTTATTCGTGCTTATGTGTAATGACATATTTGACTTTACGTCACTCACAGCAGAGAAGGAATGATTCGTGCATGAAACAAAGTCACCAGCGTTTTGTACCGTGCTACAAACAAAGTCTGTACGTGAAAAGATCATTTCCCGTACCACGTGGGCGGGTGATCGTGTAAAGTCAAGAAGCGGGCCTGGTTCATCAGGCACGCTTCTGTCTAGTGTCCCGATTCCCCGAGAAGGCTCTGTGTCTGACCGCCTGGTGGGGAAGAAATCTGTTTTTATTCCAGGCGTGTTCGGTCCGAGGTGGGCCCGGCGGTGGTCTCTGCCGGTGCTCGGCCTCGTATGCCGGCCGCTTTTGCGGTGGGGCACGTGTGGCTGAGTGGTGTCGAGGTTGCGGGGCTCTGCTCCCAACTGACTCCCTGGGGGGGGGCGAAGGCTCTTCTGGGGATGCCTACCCGGAGAGCCTCAGCCTGTTTGCGCCTCTGGTCCAGCCTGGTTTGAATTTGATCCAGAGCTTTTCCAAACAGTCCCGTCGGTTCTATCGAATGGTGGAGAAAAGGAATTCTTTGTCCCTCTGGGAGGTCAGTTAGGGTCATCCACAGATGGCATTGTGCGATGACCACCTCAGCCATGCCTCTGCCTTGTGCAACAGCTGCTGTCCCCATCATGCGGAGCACAAAGTCTGTTGCCCTGTGGGCTTCATCCAGCAGGTCGGCGACAGCTTGCTTGTCTGTCGTTACCCGGAGCTCCTGCAGTTTTTCAGCCAGGTACGCTTGCATCATGGCGGACGCGTTCATTGCGTGCGCCGCGAGGCCCTGAGCTCTGTAGCATTTCTCGAGCAGAGAAGCGAGGCTCGACAGGCTTTGCTGGGTAGAGTTGGTTTTGTCCAGGATGACTTGGGAGCCAGATGAGACGCCAGCATGTCCTCCATTTGAGGCACATTGGCTATACCCGCTTCATCCATCCCATCCACGTCGAGAAACTGCGAGAGCTGCAGCAACATGGGAGCTCTGGGCTGAGACCAGGTGCGAGTCAGCTCTGTGAGGAAATCCGGAAAGATGGGCATCCTTTGCCTCGTGGCGGCCTGCTGCTTCGAATAAAAACAATTTCCTGCCAACCTCGTGACCTGTTGACGAGGTAGAGGCTCCGGCCATGGGATCTGAAGCACGTCCGCTGCTCTTTGACACAAGTCGAACAGAGCAAGGATAGAAAAGTCAGTCTCCGGGAGCACAGGCGCTGGGATGCGGGAGAGGTCTTCTCTCTGTCCCTCGTATTCAACGTCGGCGTCATCTGCAGAAAATTCACCTGAGGCTGAAATCAAGATCTTGTCCTCGTTCATCGAGTGTCAAATTCGACTGTCAAGTCCACCAAAGGAGCCAGCACATCTGGGTTGTCGCTCCATTCGACTTGGGTGCTGTTATCCAGAGCCATGCTCTCAAGCTCCGGTGTGGGAGTGAGAGGCTCAGTAGTGTCCGGGTCTGCTGGTGCCGCAGTAGCACCATGGCCTTGGCGACGATGTCCGTCCGGTGTCTCCTCACCGCCTCCAGCATCTGGCTGCAGTGTGGGCAAGACTCGGGCGCGTCCAGCGCCATATTCACGTGCAACATTCCCAGGCAGACAGGACAGGCCTCATGGGTGTCCGTCGCCGAGAGGGAAAAAACGCAGCCGCTGGGGCAAGCGCGCGAGGTTGGGCTCGCCGTCCTGCTGGTCTTTTTCGGAAGTCTTGTCTTTTGCTTTCCTTTCTCTGGAGGCATGTCCAAGATAGGATAAGCGAGTCCTTCCAAAATCCTTTTTCTTTTTATTTGAGACGTCTCCTCCATTGCGTCGCTTTCGCTGGCTAGCCTGCTACGAATTAGGAGAGGTAGCAGCTTAAGTACCCAGAGGGTGGAGCCTCTGGCGTGACGCTGACGCCCCCTGCCGTAAAGGCGTGATTGTATTCCTTCAGGTAATCGCATGGGGGCGCAAGTCCCATAGCATTCATGTTGCACAGAGTGACATGACTGATAAGGGAACTGAAAGTTAAACTGGGTTTCTTTTTCAGAAACAGATCATGTCTAACACTGAACGCTAGGAAACGCCTTGTATCTGTGACTTTCCTTCCCTCCATCGATTTTGGTGACATTATCTACATGAATGCTGCTACAAGCACCCTGCAGATGTTGGATGCTGTCTATCATGGTGCACTAAGATTCATCACTGGCTGTGATTATCGTACCCACCACTGCACCCTTATTCACTGGTTAATTGGACATCATTAACCTCACACAGACTTTTCCATTGGTACATTTTCATATTTAAATCACTTCTTGGTCTGCTGCCTTCATACATCTCCTCCTATGTTTATGTTTATTAAATTTGTTCTTTTTTTTTTTTACAAAAGAAACAATACAAGACAATCTCATAAATGATAATGTACAAAATATAAAAAAATGAAAGGTAGCAGAAAGAAGAATAAATCTTATTATATCTGCCCCTTACTTCCAACAATCAGATTAAACAATAATAATCAACCATGTAAACAATAATAATCTTCAACCAACTTTTTCCAACAATCAGATTAAACAATAATAATCTTCAACCAACAGTACAAAATGACTAACTCTTTCTAATTTTCTAACTAATACAATACACATTACGCTATTTCATATATATATTTTTTAACACATTTGTTTTGATCATTTTCTTAAATGTAAACATTGACTTGGCATTTTTAACTACATTCTCCAAGCCATTCCATAATCTAATTCCCTGGATTGAGGTAGAACGTCCCTTCAAACTAGTTCTGAATTGTGGTTTTACAAACATCTCTGTCCCCTTAAGATTATAACAACTTTGTCTTTTAACAAAATGCATTTGGATATTTAAAGGTAATGCATTATTTTGAGCCCTATACATAACTGATAAAATATTATAGTCTACCAAATCATGGAACTTCAATAACTTCAGTTGATAAAATAATGTACTTGATGGATGACGGTAATGTTTTCTAGTGATAATTCTTACAGCTCTTTTCTGTAATACAAAAATAGGCTTTGTGATTGTTTTACACACATTCCCCCAAACATCAATACAATAGATTAAGTGTGGAACAATGATTGTGTTATACAACAAATACAGAGCTTTATCATTCAATAGGTCTCTGACTTTGTACAGTACTGCAATCGATTTAGCTATTTTTATTCTTACAGAATTTATGTGTTGTTTCCATGTCAGTTTGTCATCAATGATAACACCCAAAAACTTCACCTCACTCACTCTACAAATCTCAACATCCTCAATTTTGAGTGGAACATCAACAGTTTTCTTTTTATTACCGAATATCATGTAATTAGTTTTTTCTAGATTTAATGATAATTTATTTATTTTAAACCAAGTTTGTATCTTGACAAATTCTGTCTTTATCAATTCCAACATTTGTTCTATATCTTCACCTAAACAGAAAAAAGTGGTATCATCAGCAAAAAGTACACATTTAAGGAGTCCTGACACATTTACCAAGTCATTCACATATAAAATAAAAAGCTTTGGTCCAAGTACAGAGCCTTGGGGAACTCCACATGTGATATTACAGAGGTCAGATCTTACATCATTTATTTGTACAAATTGTTTCCTATCTTTTAAGTAGCTAGATACCCACTGTAATGCTGGTCCTCTAATACCATATTTGTTCAGTTTTTCAAGGAGAATGGTGTGATCAATAGTATCGAATGCTTTTTTTAAATCAACAAAAATACTGATACAATATTGTTTTTGATCGACAGCAGTAGTTATTTGTTCCATTAATTCCATGAGAGCCATTGATGTAGAGTTTTTTGCTCTAAACCCATACTGACTGTTGCTTAGAATATTTTGTTTATCTATAAATTGATCTAGTCTGTTTACAAATAGTTTTTCAAGAATTTTTGAAAACTGTGGTAACAAGGATATAGGTCTATAATTGTTGAACACACATTTATCACCATTTTTAAAAAGAGGAACTACCTTAGCTACTTTCATATTATCTGGAAATATTCCTGTTGAAAATGATAAATTACATATGTATGTGAACGGCTCAATAACATGGCTCATTATGTCCTTTACAAACATCATATCCATGTCCACCCAGTCTTTTGATCTCTTGTCTGTAAGATTTTTTACTACATTCATTATTTCCTCTTTGTTAGTTCCATTTAGAAAAATACTATTTGCACAACCTGTAATTGAGTGGATCACATTTTTATCTACTTTTGGTATTTTAGCTGCAAGGCTTGATCCAACATTCACAAAATATTGATTAAATCCATTTACAATTTCATTTTCATCATGAATTTCATCGTTGTCTTTTACAAAATATTTTGAAATACCAGTTTTTGCTTTATGATTCTTCAGGACACTATTCATTACTCGCCATGTTGCTTTCATATCACCAGTGGTGTCAAAAGTATTCACATTCATTACTCAAGTAGAAGTATAGATACTGGGATTTAAAATTACTTCTGTAGAAGTATAAGTATCAACTCTAGCTTTTTACTCAAGTAAAAGTAAAAAAGTACTGGTTTCAAAACTACTTAAAAGTATAAAAGTAAAAGTAGCGTAAGAAAAAGCAACAACAAAGACAAATGCTTAGGCTGCACCACACATACTATTGTATACAACCCCACCTCCCCCACAAAAATCATTTTTTTAGACTAGATTATATTATATTGTTAATGTTGAAAAACTAGGGGTGCACTAAGCTACCTGTCTTAACTGCATATATGCCCATTGAAAATAGGGTTGCCAACTCCTTGATAAATAAATAAGGGACACCTCTCGGCAGGGCTGGTCACCCCATTTAACCCCCCCCCCACACACACACACAAACACCCTGCCTGCCCCTCCTCACTTTGAAATCAACCTGAATTCATTTGGATACGTGTTTTTGAATTATAAAAATATGTATAAACAAATTATTACACAATTAACCATTTATTTTTAGTGCAAATAGAATTGCCAGAAACAAACATATCTTTTGAAAATTATGTATCTTTCTTAAACAGACCTCTGTCCTGCTTAATAACTTAAAACAGAATTATGTATCTTTCTTAAACAGACCTCTGTCCTGCTTAATAACTTAAAACAGAATTATGTATCTTTCTTAAACAGACCTCTGTCCTGCTTAATAACTTAAAACAGAATTATGTATCTTTCTTAAACAGACCTCTGTCCTGCTTAATAACTTAAAACAGAATTATGTATCTTTCTTAAACAGACCTCTGTCCTGCTTAATAACTTAAAACAGTATTAAATAACAAAAAATCAATACGAACATTCTGTAATAGTGCATTTAGTGCAACGTGCAAATAAAGTTTGTAGTAAATCTGTAAACATAAACACATTGGCCCTCATGCACGAACCGTTCGTACGCACAGATTTGTTCTTATACTGTTCGTACGAGTGATTTAGGATCATTTGTGGCATCCAACAATGTTTTCGTATCCTAAGATTTTTTTCAGATACGAACAAAATTTACGAGTGGTCCGGACCTGTCGTATAATTTAGGAGCGTCAGTCTGCTGTCATCCAGACGGGATTTCTCCACTAATAACTACATATTTCGTTATTTAGAAAATATTTTGAGTTTAAAAAAGTCACGCACCACAATTGTTTTTGACAATAGGTTATTCTGTTTGAACTAGAATTATAATTTTAAGTTTAATTTGTCTGGTGTGTCGCGCAGGCTTCATGAGTCGTGCGCTCCCCTTGGTCATCAAAGCCGCTCCTCAAATTAACACCCAGGTACATAAAATCCCCATACACCGCCACAGAACAAGTACGAATTAAGACTGATTTTCATGCTATTGCTGGACTGCTGTGCAAACACCATCGGAGCAATAGATTTTTATATCTGATTCGAAATATAACCTGCAGAATGTGGTTGCGCGATGACCAGGAGGAGCGCGCATGAGAAAAGCTGCTGACCCAACACGTCCTCATGCGCTGCTCCACCGTGCGTCCATCCCCCTCTCAGTCAGCCACACATAAAAAAGAAGTGCCCAAAGTACCGATCTGTTCCGAGCCGAGTGGAACCTGCGCGTGTGTGCCACCCCCACCTCCTCTTCCCCCCTCCTCCGCCTCCATCACCTGCCCTCAGCTCCGTGCGCCGCGTTGTGCAGGCGATGGAGCCGTGAGCCGCGCGCACTGAAGAACCGAGCTGCTATGGAGGAGAAGCGCGGTGGGGGGGGGGCAGGCGTCTAGACCAGTGAGACCAGCAGACCCACCAGTCTGGACCACTTTCTGCGACACACGTGCACTCTGAGTCCAGGAACAGGGGTTTTTGTTTCCAACATCGCACAGAAAGGATGCGGGGCTTTGTGCTGCAAAACATGTTGGCACGCGTCTTGCGCAGCGTGGCATTTATTGACCATCCATCTCAGACTATTCCTTGACCACTCCTGTCTGTGCTGCGGCGATGTTTGAAGCCATTTTCAGATCAAACCATTTATTCTTGATTTCTGATACTGGACGACCCACGGGAGACAAAAGATATGCACTACAATATTAATATGAAGTTAACTGTAGTTTCGAGACATTTTAATGCTTCTGTTCAAAACCACATCCGACACTTGCGGGGGGGTGGGGGGTAGCGGTGCCACTCTTCTGAATAAGTGAAACTATAATGTAACACAGTAAAATTAAAGATATTTGACCATCCGACACTTGCGGGGGGTGGGGGTAGCCGCGCCACTGAGAGCAGAACTCCGAACGCGTGAAGTTCCTCCTTTTACTTCATGTGTTTGAATGAATGGACACTTCCTGCTGTCAGAAGGCAGGAAACGTGGCCTTATATGGTGTTTTGAGGGGTGGGAATTATGTAAATAACCTTCCGCGTGCACGAGCAGGTGAATAGAACAGGTGGGATTTACATTATTTACACACCATATAAGGCCACGTTTCCTGCCTTCTGACAGCAGGAAGTGTCCATTCATTCAAACACATGAAGTAAAAGGAGGAACTTCACGCGTTCGGAGTTCTGCTCTCAGTGGCGCGGCTACCCCCACCCCCCGCAAGTGTCGGATGGTCAAATATCTTTAATTTTACTGTGTTACATTATAGTTTCACTTATTCAGAAGAGTGGCACCGCTACCCCCCACCCCCCCGCAAGTGTCGGATGTGGTTTTGAACAGAAGCATTAAAATGTCTCGAAACTACAGTTAACTTCATATTAATATTGTAGTGCATATCTTTTGTCTCCCGTGGGTCGTCCAGTATCAGAAATCAAGAATAAATGGTTTGATCTGAAAATGGCTTCAAACATCGCCGCAGCACAGACAGGAGTGGTCAAGGAATAGTCTGAGATGGATGGTCAATAAATGCCACGCTGCGCAAGACGCGTGCCAACATGTTTTGCAGCACAAAGCCCCGCATCCTTTCTGTGCGATGTTGGAAACAAAAACCCCTGTTCCTGGACTCAGAGTGCACGTGTGTCGCAGAAAGTGGTCCAGACTGGTGGGTCTGCTGGTCTCACTGGTCTAGACGCCTGCCCCCCCCCCCCCGCTTCTCCTCCATAGCAGCTCGGTTCTTCAGTGCGCGCGGCTCACGGCTCCATCGCCTGCACAACGCGGCGCACGGAGCTGAGGGCAGGTGATGGAGGCGGAGGAGGGGGGAAGAGGAGGTGGGGGTGGCACACACGCGCAGGTTCCACTCGGCTCGGAACAGATCGGTACTTTGGGCACTTCTTTTTTATGTGTGGCTGAGAGGGAGATGGACGCACGGTGGAGCAGCGCATGAGGACGTGTTGGGTCAGCAGCTTTTCTCATGCGCGCTCCTCCTGGTCATCGCGCAACCACATTCTGCAGGTTATATTTCGAATCAGATATAAAAATCTATTGCTCCGATGGTGTTTGCACAGCAGTCCAGCAATAGCATGAAAATCAGTCTTAATTCGTACTTGTTCTGTGGCGGTGTATGGGGATTTTATGTACCTGGGTGTTAATTTGAGGAGCGGCTTTGATGACCAAGGGGAGCGCACGACTCATGAAGCCTGCGCGACACACCAGACAAATTAAACTTAAAATTATAATTCTAGTTCAAACAGAATAACCTATTGTCAAAAACAATTGTGGTGCGTGACTTTTTTAAACTCAAAATATTTTCTAAATAACGAAATATGTAGTTATTAGTGGAGAAATCCCGTCTGGATGACAGCAGACTGACGCTCCTAAAATATACGACAGGTCCGGACCACTCGTAAATTTTGTTCGTATCTGAAAAAAATCTTAGGATACGAAAACATTGTTGGATGCCACAAATGATCCTAAATCACTCGTACGAACAGTATAAGAACAAATCTGTGCGTACGAACGGTTCGTGCATGAGGGCCAATGTGTTTATGTTTACAGATTTACTACAAACTTTATTTGCACGTTGCACTAAATGCACTATTACAGAATGTTCGTATTGATTTTTTGTTATTTAATACTGTTTTAAGTTATTAAGCAGGACAGAGGTCTGTTTAAGAAAGATACATAATTCTGTTTTAAGTTATTAAGCAGGACAGAGGTCTGTTTAAGAAAGATACATAATTCTGTTAAGTTATTAAGCAGGACAGAGGTCTGTTTAAGAAAGATACATAATTCTGTTTTAAGTTATTAAGCAGGACAGAGGTCTGTTTAAGAAAGATACATAATTCTGTTTTAAGTTATTAAGCAGGACAGAGGTCTGTTTAAGAAAGATACATAATTTTCAAAAGATATGTTTGTTTCTGGCAATTCTATTTGCACTAAAAATAAATGGTTAATTGTGTAATAATTTGTTTATACATATTTTTATAATTCAAAAACACGTATCCAAATGAATTCAGGTTGATTTCAAAGTGAGGAGGGGCAGGCAGGGTGTTTGTGTGTGTGTGTGTGTGTGTGGGGGGGGGGGGGTTAAATGGGGTGACCAGCCCTGCCGAGAGGTGTCCCTTATTTATTTATCAAGGAGTTGGCAACCCTATTTTCAATGGGCATATATGCAGTTAAGACAGGTAGCTTAGTGCACCCCTAGTTTTTCAACATTAACAATATAATATAATCTAGTCTAAAAAAATGATTTTTGTGGGGGAGGTGGGGTTGTATACAATAGTATGTGTGGTGCAGCCTAAGCATTTGTCTTTGTTGTTGCTTTTTCTTACGCTACTTTTACTTTTATACTTTTAAGTAGTTTTGAAACCAGTACTTTTTTACTTTTACTTGAGTAAAAAGCTAGAGTTGATACTTATACTTCTACAGAAGTAATTTTAAATCCCAGTATCTATACTTCTACTTGAGTAATGAATGTGAATACTTTTGACACCACTGGTGATATGAAAGCAACATGGCGAGTAATGAATAGTGTCCTGAAGAATCATAAAGCAAAAACTGGTGTTTCAAAATATTTTGTAAAAGACAACGATGAAATTCATGATGAAAATGAAATTGTAAATGGATTTAATCAATATTTTGTGAATGTTGGATCAAGCCTTGCAGCTAAAATACCAAAAGTAGATAAAAATGTGATCCACTCAATTACAGGTTGTGCAAATAGTATTTTTCTAAATGGAACTAACAAAGAGGAAATAATGAATGTAGTAAAAAATCTTACAGACAAGAGATCAAAAGACTGGGTGGACATGGATATGATGTTTGTAAAGGACATAATGAGCCATGTTATTGAGCCGTTCACATACATATGTAATTTATCATTTTCAACAGGAATATTTCCAGATAATATGAAAGTAGCTAAGGTAGTTCCTCTTTTTAAAAATGGTGATAAATGTGTGTTCAACAATTATAGACCTATATCCTTGTTACCACAGTTTTCAAAAATTCTTGAAAAACTATTTGTAAACAGACTAGATCAATTTATAGATAAACAAAATATTCTAAGCAACAGTCAGTATGGGTTTAGAGCAAAAAACTCTACATCAATGGCTCTCATGGAATTAATGGAACAAATAACTACTGCTGTCGATCAAAAACAATATTGTATCAGTATTTTTGTTGATTTAAAAAAAGCATTCGATACTATTGATCACACCATTCTCCTTGAAAAACTGAACAAATATGGTATTAGAGGACCAGCATTACAGTGGGTATCTAGCTACTTAAAAGATAGGAAACAATTTGTACAAATAAATGATGTAAGATCTGACCTCTGTAATATCACATGTGGAGTTCCCCAAGGCTCTGTACTTGGACCAAAGCTTTTTATTTTATATGTGAATGACTTGGTAAATGTGTCAGGACTCCTTAAATGTGTACTTTTTGCTGATGATACCACTTTTTTCTGTTTAGGTGAAGATATAGAACAAATGTTGAATTGATAAAGACAGAATTTGTCAAGATACAAACTTGGTTTAAAATAAATAAATTATCATTAAATCTAGAAAAAACTAATTACATGATATTCGGTAATAAAAAGAAAACTGTTGATGTTCCACTCAAAATTGAGGATGTTGAGATTTGTAGAGTGAATGAGGTGAAGTTTTTGGGTGTTATTATTGATGACAAACTGACATGGAAACAACACATAAATTCTGTAAGAATAAAAATAGCTAAATCGATTGCAGTACTGTACAAAGTCAGAGACCTATTGAATGATAAAGCTCTGTATTTGTTGTATAACACAATCATTGTTCCACACTTAATCTATTGTATTGATGTTTGGGGGAATGTGTGTAAAACAATCACAAAGCCTATTTTTGTATTACAGAAAAGAGCTGTAAGAATTATCACTAGAAAACATTACCGTCATCCATCAAGTACATTATTTTATCAACTGAAGTTATTGAAGTTCCATGATTTGGTAGACTATAATATTTTATCAGTTATGTATAGGGCTCAAAATAATGCATTACCTTTAAATATCCAAATGCATTTTGTTAAAAGACAAAGTTGTTATAATCTTAAGGGGACAGAGATGTTTGTAAAACCACAATTCAGAACTAGTTTGAAGGGACGTTCTACCTCAATCCAGGGAATTAGATTATGGAATGGCTTGGAGAATGTAGTTAAAAATGCCAAGTCAATGTTTACATTTAAGAAAATGATCAAAACAAATGTGTTAAAAAATAATATATGAAATAGCGTAATGTGTATTGTATTAGTTAGAAAATTAGAAAGAGTTAGTCATTTTGTACTGTTGGTTGAAGATTATTATTGTTTAATCTGATTGTTGGAAAAAGTTGGTTGAAGATTATTATTGTTTACATGGTTGATTATTATTGTTTAATCTGATTGTTGGAAGTAAGGGGCAGATATAATAAGATTTATTCTTCTTTCTGCTACCTTTCATTTTTTTATATTTTGTACATTATCATTTATGAGATTGTCTTGTATTGTTTCTTTTGTAAAAAAAAAAAAGAACAAATTTAATAAACATAAACATAGGAGGAGATGTATGAAGGCAGCAGACCAAGAAGTGATTTAAATATGAAAATGTACCAATGGAAAAGTCTGTGTGAGGTTAATGATGTCCAATTAACCAGTGAATAAGGGTGCAGTGGTGGGTACGATAATCACAGCCAGTGATGAATCTTAGTGCACCATGATAGACAGCATCCAACATCTGCAGGGTGCTTGTAGCAGCATTCATGTAGATAATGTCACCAAAATCGATGGAGGGAAGGAAAGTCACAGATACAAGGCGTTTCCTAGCGTTCAGTGTTAGACATGATCTGTTTCTGAAAAAGAAACCCAGTTTAACTTTCAGTTCCCTTATCAGTCATGTCACTCTGTGCAACATGAATGCTATGGGACTTGCGCCCCCATGCGATTACCTGAAGGAATACAATCACGCCTTTACGGCAGGGGGCGTCAGCGTCACGCCAGAGGCTCCACCCTCTGGGTACTTAAGCTGCTACCTCTCCTAATTCGTAGCAGGCTAGCCAGCGAAAGCGACGCAATGGAGGAGACGTCTCAAATAAAAAGAAAAAGGATTTTGGAAGGACTCGCTTATCCTATCTTGGACATGCCTCCAGAGAAAGGAAAGCAAAAGACAAGACTTCCGAAAAAGACCAGCAGGACGGCGAGCCCAACCTCGCGCGCTTGCCCCAGCGGCTGCGTTTTTCCCTCTCGGCGACGGACACCCATGAGGCCTGTCCTGTCTGCCTGGGAATGTTGCACGTGAATATGGCGCTGGACGCGCCCGAGTCTTGCCCACACTGCAGCCAGATGCTGGAGGCGGTGAGGAGACACCGGACGGACATCGTCGCCAAGGCCATGAGTGCTACTGCGGCACCAGCAGACCCGGACACTACTGAGCCTCTCACTCCCACACCGGAGCTTGAGAGCATGGCTCTGGATAACAGCACCCAAGTCGAATGGAGCGACAACCCAGATGTGCTGGCTCCTTTGGTGGACTTGACAGTCGAATTTGACACTCGATGAACGAGGACAAGATCTTGATTTCAGCCTCAGGTGAATTTTCTGCAGATGACGCCGACGTTGAATACGAGGGACAGAGAGAAGACCTCTCCCGCATCCCAGCGCCTGTGCTCCCGGAGACTGACTTTTCTATCCTTGCTCTGTTCGACTTGTGTCAAAGAGCAGCGGACGTGCTTCAGATCCCATGGCCGGAGCCTCTACCTCGTCAACAGGTCACGAGGTTGGCAGGAAATTGTTTTTATTCGAAGCAGCAGGCCGCCACGAGGCAAAGGATGCCCATCTTTCCGGATTTCCTCACAGAGCTGACTCGCACCTGGTCTCAGCCCAGAGCTCCCATGTTGCTGCAGCTCTCGCAGTTTCTCGACGTGGATGGGATGGATGAAGCGGGTATAGCCAATGTGCCTCAAATGGAGGACATGCTGGCGTCTCATCTGGCTCCCAAGTCATCCTGGACAAAACCAACTCTACCCAGCAAAGCCTGTCGAGCCTCGGCTTCTCTGCTCGAGAAATGCTACAGAGCTCAGGGCCTCGCGGCGCGCGCAATGAACGCGTCCGCCATGATGCAAGCGTACCTGGCTGAAAAACTGCAGGAGCTCCAGGTAACGACAGACAAGCAAGCTGCCGCCGACCTGCTGGATGAAGCCCACAGGGCAACAGACTTTGTGCTCCGCATGATGGGGACAGCAGCTGTTGCACAAGGCAGAGGCATGGCTGAGGTGGTCATCGCACAACGCCATCTGTGGATGACCCTAACTGACCTCCCGGAGGGACAAAGAATTCCTTTTCTCCACCATTCGATAGAACCGACGGGACTGTTTGGAAAAGCTCTGGATCAAATTCAAACCAGGCTGGACCAGAGGCGCAAACAGGCTGAGGCTCTCCGGGTAGGCATCCCCAGAAGAGCCTTCGCCCCCCCCCAGGGAGTCAGCTGGGAGCAGAGCCCCGCAGCCTCGACACCACTCAGCCACACGTGCCCCACCGCAAAAGCGGCCGGCATACGAGGCCGAGCACCGGCAGAGACCACCGCCGGGCCCACCGCCGCCCACCACCGGGTCCACCTCGGACCGAACACGCCTGGAATAAAAACAGATTTCTTCCCCACCAGGCGGTCAGACACAGAGCCTTCTCGGGGAATCGGGACACTAGACAGAAGCGTGCCTGATGAACCAGGCCCGCTTCTTGACTTTACACGATCACCCGCCCACGTGGTACGGGAAATGATCTTTTCACGTACAGACTTTGTTTGTAGCACGGTACAAAACGCTGGTGACTTTGTTTCATGCACGAATCATTCCTTCTCTGCTGTGAGTGACGTAAAGTCAAATATGTCATTACACATAAGCACGAATAAAGTTCAAAAACAGCCCCTCTCTGTTTTCTTGACTCAAAAAACAAAAAACAAAAAAAACAACAACAAACAGAAAAGATAGTCCCCTCTATTCTGCCAGCCGATATAAAGGGCGGGGCGATCATTCCCCCATCCCTCGCGGCTCACGGGGTGTTAGCCTAATCAATAAACCCCAGCAGGGTACCTCGTTCTGTCTGCAACAAACAGGCCCAGAGTCGCCGGCAAGCAGGCCCGTCAGTCCTCACAGAGATAGGTGAGGCGGGTCACGTGTTCCACTCCCCACTCCATTGTAAACCACGGGCCGTTAATACACAAATCAAACAAACCTGTGACACGTCCGTGCTCTAGGGTTGCGCACAGACAGAATCTGATAACCCACCTTCCTGGCCACCTATTCAACGGACGCCAGTAAGTGACGGGGGGGTCACGGCAGAAGCCCGCAGGCCAACACCAGTTTCACACGTTCACAAAGTCAGTTGTGATGAAACTGCAACGTGTGTAAACACTCAGTGCAGAACAGAAATGGCACCAGGGCTAAATCAGACTCCTCTTCCCTTTAATCGAAGAGGACTGAACTTTCTGTCACCAACCAATCTAAAGTCTGCTCAACACAAAGGACCATCTCGAACAGCTCCACATCCTCATGCTGAAGCTGTCCCCTTATCCTCAGTGGGCAACACGCCATGCTCAAGCAGTGATCCTGCAGCGTGTGAACGTGCTCGCTGTACTGACTGAGCTCTGCTCTTAAACGTTACCCCCTCACAGGGTGAAACACAGCTCCCCAGAGGTTCGTCAGGCTCCAGGGCTCTGATGAGGCTGGAGACCAGTAAACCAGACCCAACCAGGAAACAGGCTGGAGCCAGAAGATCTGCTCATATACAAAACCTGCAACCCCTCCGAAACATGACTCCCAACAAAAAGAGGAAAAACAGACATTCTGTTCCGCTTTTGTCTAATAATGACAGCAGATTGCCTCTGCCTCCAAACACTCTTGATCAGAGTAGTATGGCGGTACATCTGCAGGAAGGCCCTCTCCCTAACGTGGTTGGCCTTCAAGGGACTGCAGAAATCAGGGCCCTTGAGAGAGAGCTGGTTCCACCACCTGCTCCTCTCCAGGGAACCTCCACGTCACCAGAAGGAACAGTCTCGCCACTTAGGCTGAGAACTGTGGCTAATTTTAGCTTGGTGGCAGAGAGGAACAAACTGGTGGCCTCAGGCCTGCCCGAGAACGTGGTAAATACCATTCAAAACGCACGAGCTGTGTCAACACAGTCTCTCTACGCTCGGAAATGGCGTATTTTTGAAGCTTGGTGCACGGAAAGAAATATTATTTCTTATTCATGTGACTTGGCCCAGCTCCTCACCTTTCTTCAGGACCTGCTAGAGAAAGGTTGTTCTTTCTCAACCATTAAGTTGTTTTTATCAGCTATTTCAGCCTGTCACGAGGGCTGGGGGAGCAGGACGCCTGGCGCGTACCCGCTCATAATAAGATTTATGAAGGGTGTGCTAAGAAAGAGACCCCCCAGCAGGATCTTGACCCCTGGATGGGATCTTAGTCTGGTCTTGGGGGCTCTCTGTGATCCCCCATTCGTACCACTGAGCGACATTAAGATAGATCTATCATCTTATAAGACCGATCTACTCCTGGCTCTTTGCTCGGCAAAATGTGTGGGTGACCTCCATGCTTTGTCCGTACATCCAATGTGTACCAGGTTTGCCCCTGATGGGTCAAAGGTCACCCTAAGGCCTAATCCTGCGTATATCCCCAAGGTCTTGACTTTGAACCCCAGAAGTCTGGACTTTGATCTCTCTTCTTTTCCACCTGCTCCTGTCCTCACTCAGGAACAGAAAAGGCTGAAGGCTCTCTGCCCTGTGAGAGCTTTAAGCGCTTACATGCAGAGAACAGCTGAATGGAGAAAAACAAATCAACTGTTTGTGTGCTTTGCTGCACCAGCTACGGGAAAGGCCCTATCAAAGCAGCGCCTCTCACACTGGGTGACTGAGGCCATAAAAAGGGCGTACAGTAGCAAAGGTCAACAGGTGCCCTCTGGAGTGCGCGCTCACTCCACTCGGGGCTTGGCCACCTCGTGGTCACTGTTCAAGGGTGTACCAGTTGCAGACATCTGTGCTGCTGCGAACTGGAGCTCAATGAACACGTTTGCAAAGCATTACAGTTTGGATGTTACTGCGTGTGATGTCACTCAGGCTGTCCTTTCTAACACTCAGTAGAAAGCAGCCTTGGGATGCCTGCTGAATAAAGGCGGACGTTCACACTAGCATGCATTTTACTGAGCATTTCAAGGGTGTGATTGAATTACGTTCCCATAGCATTTATGTTGCACCGAGTGACTGACTGATAAGGGAACTGAAAGTTATGCATCATAACTCATGTTCCCTGAAAGAAGGGAACGAGGTGCAACATACCTGGCCTTTTCAATGCTGAAAGCTCTGTGAAGTGCATTTTGGAGATCGATGGATGGGCGTCATCGCCTTAAGTACCCAGAGGGCAGGGTCTCTGGCATGACGCTGACGCCCCTGCCATAAAGGCGTGATTGTATTCCTTCAGGTAATCGCGCGGGGGTACAATTCCTATAGCATTTATGTCGCACCTCGTTTCCTTCCTTCAGAGAACATGAGTTATGGTGCATAACTTTCAGTTTCTTTACTAGGTTTTCCACGTGGAGTTTAAAAGAGAGATGCGAATCGACCAGGATACCCAAATATTTATAGGAATCAACAAACTCAATAGGGACACCGTTTGAGGATAAAATCAGAGGAAGAACTGCTGGGACCGACTTCCTATTTGAAAAAAAGCATCCCTTTGGTTTTATCAGCATTTAGGACAAGTTTGAGATGGGACAAATCTGACTGGATGATGTCAAAAGCGGATTGCAAAAACTGGAAAGCCTTAGCAACTGTTTTAGCTCGACAATAAACAACTGTATCATCAGCATAGAAATGTAAGGATGCATCAGGGATGCTCTGACCTACATTAGCTATGTAGATTGTAAAGAGGGTTGGTCCTAAGACTGAGCCTTGTGGTACACCATTTTTAACTGTTAAATAACTGGAAGAAGTACCGTTATGTTGAACACATTGCCTCCGATCGGAAAGATAATTAGAAAACCAACCAATGGTGTGATCAGAGAAACCGATTTCTGAGAGCTTATGACACAAGATGTTATGATCCACAGTGTCAAAAGCTTTAGACAGGTCTAAGAAAAGTGCAGCACAATAATCCTTGGTATCCAATGCTTCAACAACGTCATTAAGTGAAGCAGTCGT
This sequence comes from Garcialebias charrua, assembly GCA_038048925.1. Taxonomy (NCBI): domain Eukaryota; kingdom Metazoa; phylum Chordata; class Actinopteri; order Cyprinodontiformes; family Rivulidae; genus Garcialebias; species Garcialebias charrua. The sequence continues at coordinate 23,512 of JBBPBX010010010.1, forward strand.
TGTGCTATGTTTTTTCCTGAAACCAGATCGATGGAGAGGTAAGATGGTAAATGAGTCCAGATAATTTTTGATTTGAGAGTTTATCAGTTTTTCTATAACCTTGGCTAAAATGCAGTTTAGAGATTGGTCGATAGTTGTTCAATGATGTGGGGTCACCACCCTTCAGCAAAGGAAGAACAAAGGCTGTTTTCCAAGCATCTGGAATGGAGTTTTGGCTTATGGACAGATTAAAGATGTGGGTCACAGGGACTGTGATGATATGAGCAGCCAGCCTTAAGAAATAAGGTGGAAGTTCATCTGGACCTGCAGATTTTTTAGGATCAAGATCTTTTAACAGTTTATTTACCTCACTGACTGAGAACGGAGAAAAAGAGAAGGTGTGATTAACTGAGGATTGACTTGTAGGAGGGATTTGATTTGTAGAAGTTTGATTATTAGATGAAGTGGCTGATTTTCCATTTGTAACTGTGTCAAATAATGAACTAGAAGCAACAAAATGTTTGTTGAAACAGTTCAGGATCTCGTGCTTATTTGACACAGGAACAGAATCAACAAGAAGTTGTGATGGGAGGTCAGATGATTGGGGGATGCCTGAGAGAGATTTGATGGTTTTCCAGAATTTTTTAGGGTCGTTTAGATTTTTGGAGGTCTGAGATAAGAAATAATTACATTTTGCAGCTTTGATGGCAGTTGTGCATTTATTCCTCGGCTGTCAAAAATTCAACCAACCAGTATCAGAGTCTGATTTTCTTGCTGCGGCCCAAAGATGGTCTCGCCCATGCAGGAGGTCAGCTAGTTCAGGAGTAAACCAGGGGCTTTCACGTCCCTTTATCCTGAACTGACAGAAAGGAGCATGTTTGTTCACAAAGTAAATGAAACTATCATGAAAATAGTTCCAAGTGGTGTTCACGTTGTTGATTACAGGTAGTCCCCGACTTACGAGCGAGTTCCGTTACAACGAGTTGCTCGTAACATGGAAATCTCGTAATTCGGAACGGCCGCCACGTGTCTCGTAAGTCCGGAATTTCGCTCGTAAGTTGGAACGGTTTTGCTAGCGCGACTACAAACACTCGTTTTTCATCGAAAAACTGCTTACGAGTGCATAAAAATGATCGGAAACGTGTGTCCACATGTTTAGCTAACGAACTGTGGTGAAAAAACACAGAAAAACTCTGTATTTTTTGCGTTTTTTCCAAAAATTCGCCAGCTCGTAAGTCCGGAACCTCGTAGGTCAGAGCGCTCGTAAGTCGGGGACTACCTGTAATAGAATACGTTGCCAATCAAAGTGGGATGGATCCCAGAGGAATGACTGTTCACAAAAATGTTTAAAATCACTTTTTTGAATTATTCTGGGTTTAGAAGGTAGAAGTTTAATAGATCTAAGAGCTGCTATCACTGAATGATCACTCAAAATGTTAGCAAATACACCTGTACCAGGAAATTTGTGAGGTGCATTTGTGAAAAACAGATCTAAGATGGAAGATTTTTCAGGACAATTTTTGTTTGGTCTGGTGGGAGAATCAATAAGTTGTGTTAGATTGAGAGATAGGTAACATTCCTTGAATTTATCGCAGAGGGGGGTCGACTTATCCCAATCAATGTTGAAATCTCCTACCACAAAAATATCATTGTATTTTAAATTTCCTATGAATTCAGTCAGGGAGGACAGAGCTTCAGGTGTTGCTGAGGGGGGACGATAACAGCCTACTACAGATAAGATCCAACCTCCTTTCAATTTGATGTTCACAGTTAAAGCCTCAAACTGGTTTGGGATTGTTTCTTTTTTTGATGCAATACTGGCAGCCAAAGAATCTCTAATGTAAATCGCGACTCCACCTCACCTTTTTTACGATCACAATGATAGATCTTAAATCCATTGATTACCAGATCATTATTCAGAACAGATTTGTTGAGCCAAGTTTCAGAGATAACGATCACATCTGCCCCAGAAAAACTGATTAGGATTTTCAATTCATCAAGTTTTTTTAGAAGGTTACGAGCGTTTACATGCAGGAAACGGAGACCTGACTTATTTTTAAACTCATTAGGTGTACTGTAGTTAGTGAGGGGCCCTGGGTTGGGCTAAATCCCTGAGATCAATAACAACATTAATATCAGACATTGTCTTGACTTCTTTGTCACTGATGTGTAATTACAGGAGTTAACATTGTGACAATTAGCCCCCATAATTGAACCATGAGAAACATTAATGAAGACACGATCATTCAGAACCCAAAAATAATGAAAGTTGCAGTGATGGCAGATCCAGATGTGTTAACAAGATTCAGTGATTCCAGGTAGTCTGAGAACTGAAAATAGTGACAGTAGTATGAATGGTGCAGAAAAGTCTCAGACCATAAAGCGTCACAAATTACGTGGGCAAACAAATCCGTTGTGGAGGCCCAACTGCAGTTTGTGTTGGATTGAGGAGGGCTCCAACCCCCCTGTGAAGATGGATGAATGTGGCCATGGTAAACAGAGGCGAACAAATCCGATGAGGTGGCCCAAATGTAGTTTGTGTTAGGCTGAGGGGGGCTCCAGCCCCCTGTGAATATGAATGGATGTGGCCATGGTAAACACAAGGTAGGTCCAGAATCAACGGATAGAAACAAATAATTTGCAGCAAATAGCAGAGTGAACTGCCAAAAAAACCTCCTGAAATTAAAGGCATAGTTCTAGCCTGTTTCAGGTCAGCAAGGAGCAACAGCGTGAACAAGCACCAAACAGTGCAGATCCTTATCCTTCGCGTTTCATGTCACTCTGTGCTCGTCTGATCCACAACAGCCCACAACAGCGTGAAACTAGTGGTTGAACGAGTACATAATTTTTAAACTCGACATTATCATAAATAAATTTGAGTAGTACTCGAGTAGTACTTGAGTAGTCAATGACGTCATAGGATCTTAAGATGCAAAATAAATTAATAAATAAAAATACATAAAAACATCATTACAGTATTTACCAAAAAAAAAAAAAAGACCAACAAAACATTTGGAGCATTTATTATGCTCCTATCATTTATCATACTGCAGATAAGTCACAGGAAAAACAAAACTATTAGTTATTATTATTATTATTAAGCTGCTTGCCATAGTGAAAGTAACGTGCGGCACCAACACATAAAAAACGAAACTTAAAAACAAGTGGGGCATTGACTACACCACATCACCACCTGCAGTGATGTCTAATTAGGTTTACTTTTAGAGATTATTGTGTTTATAGGTTTGTAATAGGTTTAGAGATGAATATTTGTTGCTTTTTGTTTGTGAAACAAGGTCAGAGCAGAGGAAGCTGGTTCGGTCACTAGACCCCATGTTGACCTGCAATGCAACATCGCCCCCTCCTGTCACACTCTACGGTGGTTACAGAAACCATGATGTCTATGACAGAAACGAGCCAAGTTTATTCAATGACTCATTGAATAAACTTCCTGTTGGCTCGTTTCTGTGACCACCGTAGATTGGCTGCACTTTAATCTCTAGATGTTTTATTATTATTTTTCAAAACCTAAATGGATGAAACAGTTTATAATTTTATAGAATGCTCTGCTCATTCAATGAGCAGAGTATTCTATAAATTTATAAATAAATATATGAATAAATTTCCAAAGTTTTGAAAAAATAATAATAAAACAACTAGAGATTAAAGTGCAGCCAGGCAAACTATTTACTACAACTCTAAAAGAGCTAAGTCTGGTCCTCTGGACATTCAAAAAACAAAACAAAACAAAACAAAAAAATTGTAGAAACATATCGTCTTTCGTCCGAAAGACTTCCTCAGTCTGAGCTGCTGTATTTTTAAGTACACTTTACAACAACACTCACCAACAGTACATTTGGGGACGGTGTGTGTGTCGGGGTCTTGATTTGTTAAGGACTATTGGCTAGGACTATATGCTAAGGACTATTGTGCTGCACTTTTCTTAGACCTGTCTAAAGCTTTTGACACTGTGGATCATAACATCCTGTGTCATAAGCTCTCAGAAATCGGTTTCTCTGATCACACCATCGGTTGGTTTTCTAACTATCTTTCCAATCGGAGGCAATGTGTTCAACATAACGGTACTTCTTCCAGCTATTTAACAGTTAAAAATGGTGTACCACAAGGCTCAGTTTTAGGACCCACTCTCTTTACAATCTACATAGCTAATGTAGGTCACTGCATCCCTGATGCATCCTTACATTTCTATGCTGATGATACAGTTGTTTATTGCCGAGCTAAAACAGTAGCTAAGGCTTTCCAGTTACTGCAATCCGCTTTTGACATCATCCAGTCAGATTTGTTCCGTCTCAAACTTGTCCTAAATGCTGATAAAACAAAAGGGATGTTTTTTTCAAATAGGAAGGCGGTTCCAGCAGATCCTCCTCTGATTTTATCTTCAAATGGTGTACCTATTGAGTTTGTTGATTCCTATAAATATCTGGGTATCCTGATCGATTCACATCTCTCTTTTAAACTCCACGTGGAAAACCTAGTGAAGAAACTGAAAGTTAAACTGGGTTTCTTTTTCAGAAACAGATCATGTCTAACACTGAATGTTAGGAAACGCCTTGTATCTGTGACTTTCCTTCCCTCCATTGATTACGGTGACATTCTCTACATGAATGCTCCTACAAGCACCCTGCGGATGTTGGATGTTGTCTATCATGGTGCACTAAGATTCATAACTGGTTGTGATTATCGTACCCACCACTGCACCCTGTATTCACTGGTTAACTGGACATCATTAACCTCACGCAGACTCTTCCACTGGTACATTTTCATCTTCAAATCACTTCTTGGTCTGCTGCCCTCATACATCTCCTCCTACATGTCTTTGCGTGAGTGCAGCTACAGCGTGCGCTCTCAGGACATGATTACCTGCAGTGTTCCGTCAGTGAGGACTGAACTTGGAAAAAGGGCCTTCTCCTACTCCGCTCCTGCTTCATGGAATATCTTACAAAAAGATCTGAAGCTCTCGACCTTGACTTCTCTAAATGGTTTTCAGAATCTGTTGGAATCCTGGCAAAAACCAATGCAGATTTGTTCCTGTCTTTGATTTTATACATATACCTTATAATGTTTTGCTAGTTTTTTGATACTTTGTTAAAAGGAGGAATATGTATATGTATATATATGTATATATATATATATATATATGTATATATATATATATATATATATATATATATATATATATATATATATATATGTATATATATATATATATATGTATATATATATGTATATATGTATATGTATATGTATATATGTATATATATATATATATATGTATATATATATATATATTTTTTTTTTTCTCTCTCTTTTGTTTTCTATTGTTTATTGTTTGATTGTTTATTGTTTAAGGAAATTCTACCATTACTGTTCATTGTTCTTTAGTTTTAGCAGGTCGCTTTCGTAAATGAGCCCATGAGGTTCAAAAGATTTACCTGACTAAATAAAGGTTGAATGAATGAAT
>JBBPBX010010010.1:33231-53246 GCA_038048925.1 Garcialebias charrua
AGGTTCCGCTGCAAAAGGGACAGACATTTCTGTCACAGAAACGTGCAGCGCTTAAAAAAACAAAACTAAAATCAGGGGTTAAAATAAAACTAAAAACAGGAGGGCAGGTTCGACCACTGCCTTCTCCTCTGTGAGGACGCCATCTCTTCTGTGGTCCACACTGCTCTCACCCACCTGGATCAGAAGGACTCATACGTGCGTATGCTCTTTGTGGACTTCACATCTGCCTTCAACACCATGATCCCCCAAACTCTGATGGACAAACTATTCACACTAGGACTAAGCCCCTCCATTTGTGACTGGGTCATGGACTTCTTAACAAACAGACCACAGTCAGTGAAGATCCACAACCTCTCCTCTTCCACCATAACCCTCAGCACTGGCTCTCCTCAAGGATGTGTGTTGAGCCCTCTTCTGTTCACTCTGCTAACATATGATTGTGCAGCCACCCAGCCAGGCTGTCACATTGTAAAGTTTGCAGATGATACAGCTGTGGTGGGATGCATCACAAACAATGATGAGTCCAGCACAATAAATCTCATGTAGATCGGATGATGTATCACTGAAATATGACTGTAGTAATAATATAGGGGGCGCTGTGGAGGATATGAGCAACTGATCATGTATGCCTGTTGAAGTGGTGGATACTGATTGATTATAGTGATTTTGGTGCACTTCGGTTCAAATCTGTGGAATTTAGAGCCAAATATAGGGGGCGCTGTGGAGGATATGAGCAACTGATCATGTATGCCTGTTGAAGTGGTGGATACTGATTGATTATAGTGATTTTGGTGCACTTCGGTTCAAATCTGTGGAATTTAGAGCCAAACGTATGGCAACGGCGTCACTTCTGAGATCGTCACGCCGCCACGCCCACATCCTCCAGTGAAAACAGTTTGCGCTTTAAAGCAAGTCAGACCAACTTGTTATACGTCTTCTAACACAGGATCATCCTGATTAGGAGCCAAGATGGTGTAGTGGCAGGGCTTTTGACTTGGGACCCGAAGGACGCGGGTTCGCGTCCCGGCCACTACACACCTTGGGGTGTCTATGAGTGCACACCTAATTCTCCAGCTCCCCGAGCGCCTTCTGGCTGCTCACTGCACCACCTGGTGGTGGTTGGGTTAAATGCAGAGACAAATTTCGTCTGTGTATGGGAAACATACACAGATGACAGACAAACACATTATTATTATTATTATTATTAGTTCAACGCTGTCAGAAAGGGAGCCTTCCAAGAAAAAAAGGGACTTCCTGTTCTCAGGGGACGGGGCTTCGGTGATGTCACAACATGACCACAGAGGATTGTTGGGCATCTGACATGGATCACTCATGCCAAGTTTGGTGCAATTCTGTTTTTCATTGTGAAAGTTGTAGCGTTTTGAAATTTATGGCGAGAAGCAAAACTTTGAGGCATGGCCACGCCCCTTCAGCATATATGAAAACACAGATTTTTGATACATTTTCACTCTCCCACATCTTAAGTGCATATAAACCAAGGTTGAAGTCAGTCGCTCAAAATCCCTAGGAGGAGTGCATTAAAATTCACCACCAATGAAAAGTGAAAAACAGCCAAAAATGACCATTTGACCCAAAATGGCTTTTCCCTTATGAGCATGCATCAGAGTAAAGTACTTTACTATTTACACGGTATATCATATCATCATAACAATACAAACTGAGTGATGACATTTTCATCTGCACAAACATTTTCAACCAGAGCTCAAAATGTTTAACTGTCAAAGAAATGTGCAAGGAAATAAACTAGTATCACTACAGGCACATTTTGAGAGAGGGCACTTCACAAAGACACAGTCAGGCCGTGTGAGACTGAAGGAGGTTCCAAACATTTGTGTTCATCGCCCTGAACCAAATGACAAGTCCAGCAGAACTTCCACTGACCCGTGATCACATATTGTTCTAAAGTTCCTGTTTTTACTGTGTAGTAAACACACTGTGTCACAGGTACATACGAGGACATACACTGTTGTCATCATTCTTTGTTAAAATCAGCTCTCTCTTATAAATAAGTCCTCAAGGCTCAATGTAGTAAAAATGGAGTTCCAACGAACTGGACAATCAATCTGAAGTTTGTTGGCTTTAGTTCCCAGTTGTTCCTGTTGTTTCTTCAGAGCACAAGTTGCAACTGATGAATGTTGAAAGTGGCTGACAACTCTCCTTGCTGCATCTACAGCTTTCACAACATCAGGAAGGATTAACCCAGCTTTTATTGCCAGCTGCAGAGTGTGCGCAGTGCAACCCAGATCGTTAGGAAACTTTTCACATAGCTCCATGGCTAGATTAATAGCCTACTGCTTGCATTGTCGTGGACTGTGCAAAACACATTTATTCCCCATTCCTGGATTATGTTAGACAGACGATCTGCGATGTTGGCAGTGTTGTGTCTTTCTTCCATAGCAGATGTACACAGCACCCGGGCCTTCAGCTCCCCTGACTCAGTGATGTAATGAGCGATTGCTGTAATATATGGATCCATAGTGGAGGACGTCCACAGATCTGTTGTTAGTGACACACTCTGGTCTTTAATTTCGTCAGCGATCTTTTCACAGAGGTTGTCATACTGGAGCTTAATAGTGCTTCACAGAGTGTTATAAGACGGAACATCGTAGCCAGGTTAAAAAAAACTGTAGCAACTCTGAAACCTTGTCCATGGACAGAAGCTAACGGTCTCATGTCTTTAACTACAAATTTCGCCAGTAAATTGTTGATTTGCTGCGGCCGTTGTCCGGATACAGCTGGATGTTTCATAAAAGAGGCAACTGACCATTGAGTGGAGCTTGCGGGTTGTTGTACCTGAGTTAGCATTAGCGGATGCTTCTTTAAATGATTATACATTGAGGTCGTACTGTTGTTGTACTTCAGCACAGCTTTGCAGATTTTGCATATGGTATTTGAATCGGAGGATTCTTCTTTTGTGAAATATTTCCACACTTTCGACACATTTTTACCTTTTTGACTAGACTGGGCCTGCTCCATAACATCCGTCCGCACAGAGGAATCCATTTTGACGCGTCTAACTAGCCCGCACTCGGTGCGGATCATGTGACGTGACGAAATGACGTCAGTGCGACGTGATGACATCACTACAAGTACTCGAGAGGGACAAAAAGACCTTGATAGAAGTTATAGGACTCGATCTGTCGATTACTTTGGTACTCTGTTAAAGCCCTACGTGAAACAGCCACCAAACAGTGCAGCTCCTGATCCTCCGCTCTATGCCACTCTATTCGTCTGAACCACCACAGCCCACAACAGCATGAAATACGCACCAAACAGCGCAGCTCCAGATCCTCCGCAGCTCCAGCTCCTCCGCGCTTCACATTACTCTCAGCTTCACGTCACTCTCTGCTGTCTGATCCACCACAGCCCGCAACAGCGTGAAACATGTACCAAACAGCGCAATTCCAGATCCTCCGCAGCTCCAGATCCTCCACGCTTCACATCACTCTCTGCTTCACGTCACTCTCTGCTGTCTGATCCACCACAGCCCAAAAAAATCCACCTCCAGATAAAAGAAAAAACAGCTAGGCTCACCAGAGGGGCTCAAGTCTTCACTGATCCTCTCAGCTTCAGTCGGATTTCAGCGGCACTTCAAAGCATCCGTACGTCACCTCAGGTGAGCACAGTGTTTCCACGGAGGTGAACAGTCCTTGTATTAAGATAACGGCCGCATTAACAGGCTGAGACCGACTTATGCCTCTTTTCCACCGCTCGGCTCGGCTCGGGTTGGATCGGCTCAGGTCGGCTCAGTTCGGGTCGGGTCACATCTATGTTCTGTTTCCACAGCTTTTTTGTACCCCTTCTGTGGGCGGGGTCCAGAATCCTACTCGTCTTACCACATGGTGGCAGTAGTGTTCCCTCAAGCTATTTACTACAGTACTAGCCACCACTAGAAGAAGAACACAATAAAGGCTTTGACAGAATGTTGTGAAAGAGATGTCATGCTATAATGAGTACCTCATGAGCTGTAATCTTTAAACCCAATTCATAATCCTACCTTGTTGCCTTCTTTAAACCCATGTATTTTCCAATTTAGTATTTTTACAATAAAGATGTATTAAAGCATATTTTATTATTTAGTTATGCACAAGGTGCTTGATAAAGTTGCAAAACCATATTTATCTGAGCTGCTTCAACCTTCCTGCCCTCCCCGATCTCAGATCAGCTGAGCAGTTGCTGCTGACAGTCCTCAAAACTTTTTAAATCTTATTTAAAAACACACATTTATTCCTTGGCTTTTAACACGTGATCTTATCTTTTATGGCATGTTAACACACCTGCAGTAAGACTGGTATATGTATTTATTTTTGTATGCTTTTTATAGTTTTTAATTAACTTGTCTTTTATGTTATTGTACAGCACTTTGGTTGACCCTGTGGTTTTTAAAATGTGCTTTATAAATAAAGTTGATTTAAAACATCACACTGTGATCTTTGAAACTGCCAGAGTTTCCCTGGTAAAGTTGCTGCTGGGTGGTAGATGGTAGATGGATGGTCTGTGAATTCTTTAACTTTAAACTGTCCAAAGGACTTTGGCCACTTTTAATTTTTGACTTTTTTTGTATGACTTCATCCTAGAACCAAATAATTTATAACGTAATAACAGTTGAGCAGATTCTAATAATCTTTATCTTATGATTCTTTAAAGGTCAAATGCAAATGGAAAGTTCTCTTAACTTCCAGTATGGATTTAAACACAATACACACTTCACATTATAAAATAAGTTTAGGAAATTGAATGTTCGAGGACACCACTTAAGAAAATATAACGTTTAATAGGAAAAGTTTGAAGTGACAAACAGAAGTAACAAATTTCCATCTGGTGTCTCACGTCTTCCTCCAGAAGATGACACAGGTTGTTGAATTCTGGCGATTTTCTTCTGTTGACTGTAAAAGAAAAATGTGATTAATTTAGTCCAGAAACTGTTTTTTTTTTTTTAAACAACACAGTGTGATCACAACATGTTCATATACTAAATGTATCCTGTTGGAGTTATTTGAAATAAAATTCAATGTTTTATAGACATAAATGTGTCAAGCTACCTCCATTAATTTTCTCCCTTGTACTTTGTATCACATATTATCAATTCTATCAAAAACCACATAGCTGATATTTTTCAAAAAAATCTAGTGTGATCACAACATGTTCATATACTAAATGTATCCTGTTGGAGTTATTTGAAATAAAATTCAATGTTTTATAGACATAAATGTGTCAAGCTACCTCCATTAATTTTCTCCCTTGTACTTTGTATCACATATTATCAATTCTATCAAAAACCACATAGCTGATATTTTTCAAAAAAATCTAGTGTGATCACAACATGTTCATATACTAAATGTATCCTGTTGGAGTTATTTGAAATAAAATTCAATGTTTTATAGACATAAATGTGTCAAGCTACCTCCATTAATTTTCTCCCTTGTACTTTGTATCACATATTATCAATTCTATCAAAAACCACATAGCTGATATTTTTCAAAAAAATCTAGTGTGATCACAACATGTTCATATACTAAATGTATCCTGTTGGAGTTATTTGAAATAAAATTCGAATTTTTATAATTTATTTTCGTTGTGCAAGCACAGTTTTGGAAGAAGTCAAAGCGAAACTACTTTAAATGCAGCATATTTGACCACTACGTGACAATATTAAAGCGTGGTTAAGCTCAGGAGCCCTCGTACTATAAAGTCAGCTATGAAATATATTTTATATCTGTTCATTGAGCTACATTTAAAGACATAAAGCCGCCCGCGCGCCGCGTGTTGCTCGTGGCGAACCTGCTTTTTAAAATCCTGCAGTTTTGAGCAATACGTGATTTTATTAAGGACACGTTCAGCTGAAGACCCATCTTTGCTATAAATTTTAAAAATAATAATTGTTTTTACCGTGTTATTCATGTAAAGTCCTGCCGTGATCACTTCCCTCGCTTCCGTGAAAACTGCTCGAGTCTCCTCCTTCCTACTTCCGGAGCGGGTGAGCTCGCCTCAGTACCCCTCTGAAACCAGCCCGAAAATCTCAAGAAATCTCGCGCGGCTTAGCACGGAATATCCGGTGGAAAAGGATGAAAGGGGGTCTCTGCGACGCACATATGACGTAACATCTGACCCGAGCCGACCGGTGGAAAAGGGGCATTAATGTAGACAAAGTCCTACAGCCAGCTCGGTTCAGTTCTGGTCCAGCCAGGTACACCTCCCCCACGCTCACGAGGCCAATCAACAAAGGACAGCAGAAAAAGTCAAGTACACATCGCTGCAGCCTGCAGACGGACCACTGTCAGTCCCGGAAGTGGTGCTATTGCATTCCGGAAATGAAGGGGGCGCTGTTTTCATGATTGCTGCAGCCTGCAGACGGACCACTGTCAGTCCCGGAAGTGATGCCATTGCATTTAAAAAAACCTTAGGGGGTGCTATTTTCATGATCACTGAAGCGCAAGTTGAGAGGTGAAGGCCACACAATCCACAGTAGAAAACCCACATCAGCAAAAGGTATTTTTACCTTCTTAAAACTTTTTTCACATAGTAAATCAAAAAAACGCTTTTCTAGATGAGGTTGAACATATAATTAACAGCTGTAAACAATTGAAATTTGTATTCTTAACAGTTTTAAAGTGGTTTTTTATCATTAAATGTTAATCTTTTTTTTATATATGTTTTTGATTTGTACACTACGGAGCCCCCTAGGGGACATGGGGAGAGAAAAAAAAAACAACAGATTCCCGAGAAACTAACTCGGGATCCCGAGAAACTAAGTCGGGATCCCGAGTTAGTTTCTCGGGATCCTGAGAAACTTTCTCGGGATCCTGAGAAAGTATCTCGGGATTAGGGTTGGGCATCGTTTGAATTTGAGCGATTCCGGTTCCGATTCTTCATTTCGATTCCGATTCTTTTCGATTCTCGGTTCCGATTCTTTTTGTAGGCGGGGTTAAAAAAGACGGGGTTAAAAAAAGACATGTCAATTCAGTTCAGTTTATTTATAATGTATAGCTCCAAGTCACAACAGAAGTTGTCTCAGGGCACTGAACAGAAACAATCAAATATAAAAATAATAAGTTAACAGAAACTTTAATATAAAAATAATGGTAACACAATTTATCTGAGGAGACTACTTTGAGTTTAACTCCCATGTTATAAAAAAGCTACAGTAGTTAGCCAGAGTTATTTCAGGATGAAATAATTTGAACTTCTGTTTGAATTTAATGCTATGAACTTTTTCCTTTTTGTTACATTTACTATGAATTTCTCACAGGGCAGATTAGAGCCAACATGGAGGACTCACCAACATATATTATTATTATACATATAATATTGTCCAGTGTCTGATGCTGCAGTCATGTTACTGAGCTCCCACTGATGGGCTAACCTGGTTCCACCACCAGCAGCAGGATCCTCAGACAGAACGGCTGGTGGGATGTCCTGGTATCTGCAGCCCTCTCATTTGTTTCTTCATGGACATGGAGTTGTGAAATTATGTTGTGCCTCTTCCTCAGCAAAAAGCTCCTCCAGTGGAGACTTTCTGGACAGACTGCAGGAAGTTCCTAAACAAACAACAGGTTTATCAGTATTATCAGTAAAAAGAGATTATTAAATCATTTTTAAGACTGAGAATGTATACAATTATTAGCTCTGTTGTTATTGCCTACTAACCTATTCAATAATTCTTCAAACTGTGACATTCACTCATAATGGAATGAAAGAGAACATAAACAGAAATTATAATACTGAAAACTAGAGACATTAAGACATTTTAAAAGACACAGATAACTTTAAATGGATTAAGAATGTTAATAAGTGTTGGATTTGAGTGCAATGTAAGTGCAATCCATGGCAGGAGTTGAATCCACATCTGAAAAGGGATGCAAGCTTTTCACAACATATTCTGTAACTGTTTTGTGGCATTCTTCATTCAGTTACACTGACGTTTTTACCTTGGACAGTCACTGGTGAACACTGAAGCCATTTCAGGTCGTTTGTCTAAGAAAAAAAAACGAGCTAACGTTAGCATCGTGTTTGTATTTGAGCTGACTTACCGCTTTAAGCGGAGTATAACTTGTTAGCTGCCTTAATGTTGGTATGAGACGTAGTTTATTTATTTACCTGATGGAGCCGAGAGGTAGCGATTAGCGAAAAGTCCGGCGGAGCGTTTTGCAGACGGACCACTCTGCACTTCCGGTCGGATACGAAGCGAAAATAATCCGGTGGAGCGCGTCAAAGACGGGACACTATTTTACTTCTCCACCCTCCTTTGCATGATAGAAAATTATTGCAAGTGCTGCACTGACCTGACTGCTCATTTTTTATTAATTAGTACGCTTTCGATAACAGATGCACACTTCCGGTGGATTCTTCTTCGTTGGTTTTCGGCGGCGCTACTTCCGGTCGGCTAACTAGCATCGAAAATAGGAATCGCAAATTAATATTTTGAACGATTCCGGGAAAAACGGACAGTTAGTCCCGGTTCCGAAAGATTCTCGATTCTCGATGCCCAACCCTACTCGGGATCCCGACTAAGTTTCTCAGGATCCTGAGAAACTTTCTCGGGATCCTGAGATACTTTCTCAGGATCCCGAGAAAGTTTCATAATTATACATAGTTTCGTTTTCGGAGAAACAGGAGGACCGTGCTTCAACAGTTTCTTTCTGCAGGTCGTCATGACAGAAGTGTGTTTGGGCGAGACATGGAGGACGACTTGCATCATTTTCTGCGGACTAGAGATGTCCCAGATGAGGATATTATGCACATGCAAAGAGATAAGGTATGCAACATGATCGTATGAAACGCCTTTAGTTAGTGAAAAACCAAGTTGGTTTCACCGCGGTCAATCCCTCCCCAGAAACCTCCCACTTTCCGGGTGCTGGTGTTTATAACACAGCCATTACAGCTACGCACATATCACATGTGTAAGCAGGTGACCGCAGTGAAATTAGTTTGAAGTTGGACGTTCGATATTCGCACTTCCTCTCGTCTAGTCGCGCTTTTGTCCGCAAGCTGGAGAGCGCGGGCAGCGAGGGTGCGCGCTCCCTACCCCTGCGCGTTGGCAGGTCCCCACCGACAGCCTTCACCCTCTTCACGCCGGAGCCTGCAGCTGTTTGCGCCGCTGTGGTCGTGGAGACGGCCTCGCGACGCATGGAGGAATGTTTTGTGACACAAATGTATAAATTCTCCTTCATTCCTGATCTGGAGTCGGACTTTTCTTTTGTTTTTTTCGCCAAAAGTCACGTGATCGCTTTCTCCTCCACTGACTCCATGCATTAAAACCGCAAATAAAGACAACAGTTCAGCACGCGAGCAGAAAAGCTATTTGTTTTTGTTGTGTGATTTCAAACAGTTCTTCTTCTACGGTAGATTTCTTCTTCTACGCCTTTGCACAGGTTTTAGAGGGTACTGCCACCTGCTGGTCGGTAAAATAACAGCACTTTGCCATGCCCCGCCGTGCGACAACAGAGGCGACACTGAATCAATAAATTACCAACCGATAAAAAAGGTTTTGTTTGCATATAAGCATGTGTCTGCAATTCACATACAGGTAACCCTCGAGGTACGACACCTGCGACCTACGGCAACTCAGACTTACGATTTTATCATATTTAATAAAAATATGATTAAAAAAAAAAAAAATTATATTTTTTTTTTTTTTTTGTGTGTTTAAAAGTTATTAATTTCATGTGTATAGCACTTTGTTGCAGCTGTGGTTGTTTTAAATGGCTTTATAAATAAAGTATAAATATTAATTTTACGTTTTGATTAGAAATTTATCGTATTATGCAACTTCCGGTTTCCGCTCGCCACTTCCGGTCGCCATTTTACAACTGTACTGCAGTCAATGGAGCTCCAGAGTCTACTGTCAGCTGGCTCCGTGTGCCCGATCAGGGTTGCCTCATACGGATAAATTAGCTGGAAACACTCGGTCAACTCTGTGGACGTCTCAGGTCCGGAGGAGCAGCCGCGGATCGCCCCGCGATCGGCGGCCACAACGCCGCCCGACATGCTAACGACAGCAGCTAACAAAGCAGCTAACACAGGCGAAGACACCGAGCCGACATGCCGCGGAGGATCCATCTGCGGCCGGGAGCTCGCCGCAAATGTCCGCCTGGCAGTCGGGGCCACCGGCTCAAAGTAAGACATTATATTTTTTATTTATTGTGCAGTTCTGTGCGTGTTTATGGCCTTAGTATGTCTGCTTGTTCAGTCTCATGCCATTAAATATGTGTGCGGCGCTCCGTTAGCGGTATAACCGCGACCTATGTCAGAAACGCGGACCTACGACAGGCATGTGTTTTTGGTCCGCGAGGTACGACAACATCGACCTAAGTCACACACGTAGGTCCCTATCCCTGACGTAACTCGAGGGGTTGCTGTATGCATAACCGTAACGTCTGTTGCAAACGAGCACCCTGACAGTGTGGAGGTTTCTGAATCAGGAGAGGGCTTCACCCTAGTGTTAGTTTGATAGTGTTAGCCAAGAACTACGTTGTCAAGCAAGTTTATACTTTGAAATTTGACAGCACCACTACATTATAACAAAGTAGGTTGAATTGGACAATACATGATACTATATACAGTAATATGATTTTTATAATTATATTTAACCATTGTAATAACTATTTTGTACAAACAGGAAATTGCACAAATGTTATTTTATTCAGATAATATGCTTTTGCCTGCGTGCTAGTTGAAGTCTAAATCTACAGTAAAATTATAAAATAATTATGTAGTACATGTATGTGAAAGTAGCAAGTATTTCATAATTATACATTGTTTATGCCTTTATTTTCTCTTAAAATTTCCCCCTGCAAGGGTACCCCTTCTCTATTAAAAATGTATGTGCAAAGTTTATAAGAGAGAGTTACGGTAATGTCTGGCTTGACTGCTTAGGTGTCAGCCCACATGACCACTTATTCAGTTGAGGATTACCCGGTATTCTGTGTTCATAATGATTCAGCCACAGTGCAATAACTGTAACTAAATGAACAAGGAAAAGTTGGTAGACAACACTGACGAGCTCATTTTTTGAAGTTCCTTTGCCAGCTGTTTTAATAATTTCCTTTTTATTGAACTGGGCTAAATAACAAAACAAATCTTAGTAAGTATAACATTCACTGAAACTACAACAGAGAACATATATTTAGCTGTAGCATTGAAACCTTACAGTTGCACAAAAAATGTTTACATGGCTTTATGACATAAAACTATAGAAAAGTTTGTTTTATATTGAATATTTTTTTCATATTTTATATCTCCAGGTGGACAAGGCTGTTCTATCTGTCATGACTGATGAACAAATGGCACAATATATAACTTCATACGGTGACAGAGTAGCTGTTCTGTCTTTCTGTCAGCAAAGTAGATGCACCACAGATAAAGAGACTCTTCTGCAGAGCTTAAGAAATAAAATTGGAACCCGAAAAATGAAATCAAGATCCAAAGGAGGCCTGTGTGGCACATCAGGTTTGTTCAAAAACCAAGGCACAGAGATGGCAAGAGACCGAAATAAGGCAGCAGGGAAGATCTCCCGAAAGATTGAAATTGGATGGCTTCATTTTGACATGGATGAATATCATCAAGTGAGAACCAGAAATGGTGGTGGAACAAGACATGCAACAGTGGATAAAACTACAACCGTTTTACAAATTCTAGAAATGGGAAAGGAGCTGTTTTTCCCAGATGGAAACTCTACAAAAGGAGCACTTGGAGATTTTCTCTTTGAGGTCTGTGACTTTAAAAGAAAGCAGATTCCTTTAGACGAGACAGTCGGCCATCTCTATGAAAAAACCAAACTGAAGCTGCTGAGATTTTACATTTGCACCAGGGAAGAAACACCTTCAACAGCTCAGTTCTCATCTGAAGTCAGTGACTGTGGAGAAAAGGTTGCCTCTGATGATGTTTCAGTCAGCCTAAATGAAAGATGTTTCCAGTTCACTGATAACAGATCACATGGGTCAGATGATTTCATACTTGATGAAGTGGACGATTCATCTGGCAGTGACATAACTGAACAGGTTTGTGGAAATATTCAACACTATTGGAACTGTTGGGCAATGTGTAAAAAGATTTAATTTAAAGCTGCACTAGGTAACTTTTATCAAAATATATATATTTCCATTTTTCTTTAAATTGCCACTATATTCTGACAGATTTAGACAAATAATACATTAGACAGATGTTCTGTGAAAAAATAAAACTCCACCGGCTCCTCCTTGTGGTAATACAGCTGCTTGAACTTCGAACAGGGATACCATGACACAAAGCAACCAATCAGCTCCTGTCCTTCACTCAGCTGCAGGCATAGCAATGGTAGTGTTGGTTTTTCAAAATAAAGTAAATTATAACCATGATTATAAAGTTTCATGGTATTTAAATACATTTAAAACCAGATTATGGTTAGTATAGGTGAAGAAATATAGGATATAAATTATATGACTTTACATTGATTTAAAAATTTAATATAAAAAAAACTTTAGTCTGAAGGTGTTCTCTGGAGTCTACAGTCAACACCTGGATTGGGGGGGGGGGTTGAGGAATGGTGGGGTTGTCCACAGTTTGAGGAAAAATTACTCTACCAGTGCAGCTTTAAAGTAATAATTTTGTTGAAATACTTGTGTTCTGTTAACAGAAGGGGTTAATAAAAATCAAAACAGATTTTGCATATATTGTAAAGACTGTTATAAAAACATATACATGTGTCATATGATGGAGTTATTTAAGGATTTTCTTTGGTCAAATACATTATGTCTCTGAAATGCTTCAAGCTCCTCTGAGATCCGAGGGGGCTATGTTTTTTGGCCTTGGAGAGGAAAGTCTGGGCATGTGTACTTAAACGGCTGCCCCCGCGACACCACCCTGGATTGGCAGGGGAAGGACGGACGGACAGATGGATCTTTCAACTCAGTAGTTGAAAACATAAATGACTGCCACTTCACAGCAGAATTACGGTAACTCCTTTTTTGTTCTTTCTTACAGAATCACAATGTCCAGATTCAATCAACACCTAAAAACCATTTGACAGGATGGGAGAAAGAGACGAGACAAAGTCCAGGACAATCGAGTCACATGCATTCAACTTTAACTGCCAGTGAAGGATCTTTTATTCAAAAAGACATTGATTTAAATGATGATGAGAACGCTTGGAATCACCTTTATTCTTCTAACGATGGCCCTGAACACTGCTCTGAAGTTGTTGATTTGGTAGATGCACTTCCATCTGAATCAACACAACTTGAGCCTTCGGAATCTGTCTTGGATGTGGATGAAGCAGACACAGTTATATGGACTCCTGGTGAACACCTGAGCAGATTAGATGAGGATGATGAGGTTGTCATTATAACAGTGAATTATGACTACAATGAAGAAGACACACAGGTAAGACCAGGAACTCTTATGCATAATGTGGTTTAGATACTTACAGAAGTGCTATGTTACAGTGAAAATGTGATGAAATAGAAGCTTATAATGAAACTGAATTGAAAAATTTACATATTTTGGTTATATATTTTCATTCAATTGTTAAAAAAAAACTAAGTTAATGTAGAAGTATGAAGAGTCATCAAAGTTGTAACAGCTGTGTTGTCTGCTATAATGAAACATAACTTTCTACTGTCATATATATATATATATATATAATACATACATACATATATATATATATATATATATATATATATATATATATATATATATATATACATACATACACAACTTTGTCTTTCAGACCGCTGACCTCAGCAGATCCCATGCCCATGGCTCCATGCTCCTGTTGTCTTCTGATAACAGCCAGTTCACATCCGAAATGCAGACCAGTCATGAGGAGGCAGGGCAAACTGCCCAGGTAAAATGCACACAAGTATTTATCACAACCCTGAACTCATTTAATCTTCTGTAATGAACAACTTGGTAGCAATTTCTGAAGAACTTGCAGTTAGTACATCTGTTGATTTGAATGAATATTGTCATTAAACAGAAAAAATACATATAGAAGTAGAAAGATTGGGTCAAACATAACACTTAAGTGTTCCATGGGAGAAGTTCTGCAAATTCTGTTACTGACAGGGTAATGAAGACAGAACTAATGAACAGATATTCAACCTGTTAATGAAAATCGTTTTTTGTGTCTGTTATTAATTGAGATTGCTGTTATGCTTTTAACTTGTGCTCAGGACACTGGTTTGAATTCATCACCCCAAGGTTCGCAACCAAGTTCAAGCAGCCAACTGTCCCAGTCGATTCCAGCTGGTAACTCCAGAAATCAAGCAAACTATCTTCATGTGTCAATCCGCAGGATTAAGGTTGTTGAAGATCTTTTGGCTGTTTTTATGAAAAACAACCCAATGAGTTTGACTTTAAAAATGGAGTTTGTAAATGAAAGAGCGATTGATGGTGCTGGGGTATCAAGGGAGGTTTACACTGCATTTTGGGAGCAATTCCTGGAACAGTGTGATGGTGAAACAGAACGAGTTCCTAGGTTGAGACCTGACTTTTCTGAGGCAGAATGGCAAGCAGTTGGACAAATTTGGGTGAAAGGATTCCTGGACCATGGTGTCATTCCAGCAAGGCTATCGAAGGCTTTCATTTTAGCTTGCATCCATGGAATTGCCTCAGTTGATGTTGATGTCTTGATGGCGTCGTTTCTGAACTACCTCCCTCTTGTAGAGAGATCAGCTGTTGAGAAAGCTCTTCAGGGCACAATGGATGAAAGTGATGAAGCGGACCTGCTTGACCTCTTCACAAGGATGGGTTCCCACTTCCTGCCTTCCAGTGACAACATGCAGCAGGCCATTGAAACTATGGCTCATAAGGCAATTCTTCAAGAGCCAAAGTTTATAGTGGATTGCTTCTCCACACCCATGGCATGTGTACAGCTGGAACTTGCTGACAACAAAAGTGTGTTGTCTTTGTATGAGACAAAGAAGGCCACAGGAAAAAGAGTGTTACAACTGTTTGAAACAACAGATGTGATGCTGTCCCGGAGAGAACAGACAACCTTTGACTACCTTCAACGTTATGTCAAAAGCACTGATGAAACCAAAGCTGAAAAAATCTTGCGTTTCTGCACGGGCTCTTCCGTCATCTGTGTTGACAAAATTGTCATTTGCTTTAATGCTGAAACTGGGCTCAACAGAAGGCCTGTTGCTCGCACCTGCGGACCTACCCTTGAACTGCCGTGCACTTACAGTTCTTACCCAGAATTCCGCACTGAGTTTGATAACATCCTCTCCAGTAATTACTTTGAAATGGACATCTTTTGAAGTTGTTCACAGACATGTTTCTTGGTTGGAATTTGTTTTAAGTTTACTTTTGAATTTATGCCATGCCAATATTCAGTGCAGTAAGCCATACAGCAAATAATTTATCTTCTGATGGTTTAGCATTATGTTACTTTATTTTTTCAAAAGAGTTTTATTTTTTTACAAGATGCTTTAAATAGCTAAATCCAAGTTTTGTCCAGTCTAAAAAAAGACGCTACACAACAACCAACCATACACATTTCCCTTTGCCTTTAATACTGTTTGAGTTGCACTTTTTTGGGGAATATTAGCAGCAGATTTTGGCTTCCTGTTGTGAAAACAGAGGTTATTTTTCTATGGGGTTACATGGTTTATAATGGTTAATGTTCAAAGAAGATTGGTAAGATTCTGATAAAGAAATGTTGGAGTTATGCTTTTACAGACGATATTGTCAAAACTGAGCAGTTCATAACAAAACATAAAAAACTGAATAGCACAAAAAAATACAAAGTCCTCCTTTAATTTTAGCTTGAAAGTCTTAACCAAAAGATTTGTTTTTGATTTAGAAAAACATGTTTTCATATTTTAAGATCCTGTACTCCCAAGATCTACCAGCTGAAGTACACTTTGTGAAATGTTGCTTTAAACATGTGTTCTTACAATAAGTTCTATTTTGACAGCTTTTAAATGTTTCTACAATGTTACAGAAATTTTAAAAGTACTGTACAGTAGTTATTAACAACATTAAGAACTTCTGTTACCTCCAAGGGAAAGATATTGAAATACAGATGGTTTCAATTTTTTTATTTTGATTTACATTCAGCATTAGCTTTGATATTTGAATTTCAGGCCAGTATTTCACATTTGGCAAAATATTTTTTTTAATCACATGTTTATACTTTTTGAGAGACAGAATATGTATTTGTACATGTAACTTCCTCTTGCTTTTTGTTTTTCTGTACTACTTTGTTTGACCATTAAATATTTGCTTTGAAAGTGTTTTATTTTTTTCTCCCTTAAGACATAAGACTTCCTTACTAAATGGTGAGCAGCATTTCAATCAAATGAAAATTTTTAAAAAATTCAACAGAAGTGATCATTTAATATTCAAATTTCTTTTTCACAATCCCCCTAGAGCAATTAATGAGTACTTCTGAAATAAATAAAATAAAAAAAACAAAGCAAGCCTGTTTAAAATCTGGAATGTATTCAAAGTTTTCTTTCTCATTTATATGTTCTTGTTAATGTTGAAAAGTGTTCGTAGCTGCAGTCAATACAGTATACAGTATTTTAGATTGATGCAGTGATTGCCTCTCTTAGATACATATACAAGCTCAAAGCCTGATAAGGGTCCGTTGGTGAGGTCAGATGGGACTCTGCCATCAGGATGTTGCACAGGTCAAAAACATCTGGATCACATGGTTTGGTCAAACGAAAAACGCACTCGTTTTTGCACACTTCAACATGTTCATCTTCAACAAAGCAAAGGAAGTCTCTTGTTCCATAGAGTTCAGGTAATGTATACATCACATTAGGTCGACCACTGGGCACATTTATGTTCTTTGATGGCCTGATGGAGTGTGCATTCCAAACCTGGGCAGTATCATCCAACTCATCCTGTTAAAATGAACACATGAATATGAGAACCATTCACAATACACACATCTGTCTACAAAGTGATGTACAACACTTTCACAGCCTTGCCACTATTTACTTCCCAGGTCCTCATGTCTCTGTGATTTGATTATTTAGCATCTTCCTATTCATCAATTTAGCTATGCTGTTATCTCTCATATACTTTTCCTCTCGTGTGTCTTTGCCAGTGGTGTCAAACTAAACTCACCGAGGGGTGGTGTCCTCCACTTTTAAATGTGTCCCTGGTCCAACATAAACAGAATTACCTCCTCACTGTTCAGTTAAGTGCCACAGAGTCTTGTTAATGATCTCATTTGATTTGAGGGTATTCAACCAGAGAGACATCTAAAAGTTAAAGGAATCAGACCCTCAAGAACTTAAGCTTAGACCCTTAATAATTTCCTAATATAAATACATTATTTAGATTAACTCACCTGTATGAGTCCCATGCAGCAAAACTGAAGGAGGTTTTTGTCTAGAAATCCACCATCAAAGTACCCATTGTCTCTGATGTCTGCGAATAAGGACAGCCAGAACTCTAGACACTGGCTGCGAAGAAAACGCCACCAGTATTCAATTCTTTGATTGGCGGTACTTGCTCCTTCCAGGTAGCTGTCAAGGGTTTCATTTGGGGTCATGGGTACAAGGAAATGCTGAAAACTTTTGACATGGCCATTTTCTGTTCCAAGATCACCCCGTACAACTCTAGGGCAGCCCTTTAAACGCTGCACAGCTTCGACATAATACCCCCCTATCACCTTTGGGTTACTATTTGTTGTGTAGGCATTTAACCAAATAATTTTTCTTGAAAACCCATCAATACTTGCATTGATGCAAATTCCATATGGCTTAAGCTTGTCGTACGAGTCCATGTGCCAGATGAAGTTAGGTCCTTTGGAAAAGTAGTTTCTCCTTCCGAGACGTCTTGCCTGCCTCAGCGACACCCCTTGGGGATCCAGCTCCTTCAACACCAAACGCACATCCTCTTTTTTCACACAAAGTCCATGCTCCCTGCATTTAGCATACATCCATCAGTACCCATGAAGCTGTCCAGAGTACTGCAGCTGGTTATTAATAAACTCAACCAATACTGCCAAGTCAGAATAGGATTTACGCCGAGTAAGTCCCCGTGAGCTAATAATTCTCTTCAGATGTCTCTCACTTATATGAAAACCATGTCTTCTATCAAGAACTGATTGAATGTGTTTATAAGTAAGTCCAAGATTGAAATAAAAATCTATAAATCTCCCCCATGGGTGTGTGTCTGCCATCACTGTGATTGTGGTTCATCAGCCTTAAAGCAACTTTAAGAAACTAAGTCAGGATCCTGAGAAACTTTCTCAGGATCCTGACTTAGTTTCTCAGGATCCTGAGAAACTAAGTCAGGATCCTGACTTAGTTTCTCAGGATCCTGACTTAGTTTCTCAGGATCCTGAGAAACTACTCAGGATCCTGACTTAGTTTCTCAGGATCCTGACTTAGTTTCTCAGGATCCTGAGAAACTTTCTCAGGATCCTGTCAGGATCCTGACTTAGTTTCTCAGGATCCTGACTTAGTTTCTCAGGATTCTCTTTTTTTTTTTTTTCCCATGTCCCTTTAGGGGCTCCGTAAAAAGGAGATTTTGGCAACAGGCGAAAGATAAAAATAATTCTGAGAAAAAGTCATGAGAATAAAGACATGAACAGATGGATAAAAGGAAGAAAACCAAGTAATAAAAACATTGTGAGAAATGCATGATCAAAATTCAAGTAAAATGAAACTAAGCGTTCCATTAAAATGCATTACAATGTTTTCTAACAGAATAGAGGAAACTGAAAGTTATGCACCATAACTCATGTTCCCTGAAGGAAGGGAACAAGGTGCAACATACTTGCTATGGGAATTGCGCCCCCGCGCAAATAATTTCTTAACCCTTTTGTCATCCATGGTTGATCAACCATATTTCTCTTTGTGTAATTTGTTTGCACACAATTCTTTTCATACAGAGCTTCCAAGATATTCATAAACTCATCATATGCTCTGTTCACATCATCAACATACACTTCATTCCAGTCTTGTTTATCTAGACCCTCTTTTAATTTTTCCAAAACTTTTTTGACATGTTCATGATCTTTTTCTTCGTTGTAACTGTAACTTAATAAACAAGAAAACAAAAAAATTTAATTGCTATTGCCGTGTAAGTAGTGGTGCAATCCAGTGAGCTGAGGGAAAAGGGGAGTATAAAACAGCAGAAAAGACCAGAGATAGACCCAGAGAAATAAAAACAAGGAGTAAAGAGAACAGCGAGACACGGAGAGAATGAGACACGGTGTACTTGATAAACAAAAAGGAGGAACAAGAAGGGAACAGCAATAGGGAAGAAGGATAGCTAGAAGTGAAACAGAGAGCAAATAATTCATTTGTGGAAAAAAGTCAAGTCAACAGACAGATTTGCATCAGCAACCACTGGGCAGAAAAGAGTCACTGCGTCAGCCTCTTTCATACACACACACAGAAAAAGCTGAAATGTTCTCATCTTGCCAGACTCTAGTGTGTCATGCACCTACATCTTACTCTCACTGTAAAACACACAAACACACACATGATTGCTCACAGGGATGTTTTGAGAAATATGGCACAGACTGGGATCCTCTCCAGATGAAAAGGTCACTAACAATGCTGATAAATTGCACTTGTACTATATTTATTATGTATTAACTTTTATTTAACCAGGCAATTCCCATTGAGATCACAGATGCAAGGGAGGTCTGGGCCTGAAGGCAGCCTAACATGCATGTTTCTGGACCGTGGACAGCTGAAAAGAGCTGGCTGAAGCGTCAGGTGTCGACATATTCAGTTCACGAGGGTCACCAGTGTAAGAGGAGGTGAAGAGACGACACAGGAGACAGGCTGCAGAACTTCACCTTTTAATCAACTCTTACTAAACTGGCGGGAACCCGCCCAACACTGCTTTATATACCCACATAACATCCGGTCCTCTGGACCTTTCACAATAAAAGCATCCTGTAATACATTCGGTCCACTGGGTGTGAGTAGAGCCCCCTAGTGGTCCACCACAATATATATATAATTATATTATATATATATATATATATATATATTATATTGTATATATATATTATATATATTATATTGTAT
>JBBPBX010010011.1:8355-25393 GCA_038048925.1 Garcialebias charrua
ATTAAACAAGACTGGATTGTGGCAAATTAGGAAGTACGGTATGCCTTCCATTTGGAAGACAACCATAAAGTTGCCACAATCTTTGTACTCAGGTGGAGGAGTTGAAGTATCTGGGTGTCTTGTTCAAAAGTGAAGGTAGGATGGAACAAGATCAACCGCAGTAATGAGGGTGTTGATTTGGTCAGCTGTAATGAAGAATAAGTTGAGTCGAAAGTAGGGCTGAACAATTAATTGCATTTGCAATAATATCACGAAATGATAAAATGAGATTTTCTAATCGCGAAGGCTGCAATATGACTGGTCACGTGACACAAATCTTTATGATCACTTAAAAAAAAACACCAAAGACATTTACGATGGTTGCATGGCTAGAATGACAACAACCAGTGCTTCAACTTCAAGTAAGCAAAGCAGCTGACAGGGATCACTGACCAAACTGTTTGAAGGTATTACTCCATATCAACATGTGTTCACTGAGTTTGAATTCCCAGAAAATAACGAGTTGGTTAAAGCAGATTATCTTTATGTTTTTTGCACTTTATTTTTTATGATGTTACTGGCTGGAAAGCAGTAAGTTTAAAATTTTTTATATCAAATTTTTTATATTTATTTATTAAAGGTGCTGCTATATGTACTTTTTGGAACACGCTGAAACTTAGAAAAATTTTGAACAGAGACACGTTTCTGGTCCCTCCCCCTTGCTCTCGGCTGAACTGCAGCTCAGCCTCCATAGCTCCGCCTCCACTGCATGTCCTGTCGCAGCCGCTGCGATGTTCTGTGTTTATATGTTAATAAAACGTTCTAAAAATAAAATAAAAACATGGAGCGCTGGTCCAGCACACCAGAAATCTGCAGAGCCTCGCGCAGCCACGTTGAACCAGAGTTTAATTCGCTCGTGACAAATTCATTCATTTCCTCATCATTTCAGTCATGGAGTCAGTGGAGGAGGAAGCGATCACTTGACTTTTGGCAAAAAAACAAAAGAAAAGTCCAGATCAGGGATGAAGAAGGGGAATTTAATACATTTGTGTCACATACAAAACAGTCCTGCATCGCTTTGCAATCCTTTGAACGAGAACGTGCGCGGCCGCTGGGGCTGGGACAGGCGGGGGCGTGGGTTAGGGGCGTGAGAAGCTCTGTTTTTATTGGCTGGTTAAAAACTCTGTTTTTATTGGCTGGTTAACGGCGGGTCACTGTGGGTTTTTAGAAATGCTTTTAGTACCACCTGGAGAAGCAAGGGGACTATAGTTTTTTTCAGAGATTACTTGTCTAACATCAGTCTGTCAGGAGATAGTGACAGAGTGAAGAAATATGTTAAAAATATATTTTTAGAAAACTTACACATAGCTGCTTTAACTGTCATGTGAAGTTCAGACAGTACAGTTAGGAAGTTCACTTAACATGTTTACTATTATGTTTATGAAACAAGAAAAATAGAAATGGTGAAAAGAAAAGGCATAGATTTGTTTGCTTTATTGCAATCTCTGCTTTAAATAAATCTGACATTGTTTATTATAAAACAGATTGATTTATTGCTTCTGTTTGTTGAAAAATACTTGAAGATATTAAAAAAATAATCGCGTTTTAAATCGCAATTGCAATTTATAGAAAAAAATTGCAATTAGATTATTTTCCAAAATCGTTCAGCCCTAGTCGAAAGGCAAAGATCTTGATTTACTGGTCACTACGTTCCAATCCTCACCTGTGGTCATCATGAGGTTCGATGAAGATTGATAAGAGATGGAGATCTTTGTTCTTTTTAATTATTTTTTCTCCTGTTTATTTACATCCCAGACTCTCTCCTACCCTCTCACCATGAGCCTGGTGAGAGGCTTGTGTTGAGAGGTAGGAGAGCAAGTATTGGCTCAGCTATCACAGATTGTGTCAGGATGACATCAGAGCAATGCTAGTTTTTTTCACAATCAGTCACAGTTGTAGCCTATGAATGACACCACAACCTCCTGACCATCCATCCATCTGTACATCCATCCAGCTTTACATCCATCCGTACAGCCATTCATCCGTCTTTTCAAACATCTATACTGTACAGTGTAATCACATGTAAAATGCAGTCCACATTCCAAATACTGTAAGTACCTGAATGCCTCAAAAAGACCATCCTTGTTCTGACTAGGCCTGTTACGATAACACATTTTGCTGGGCGATTAATTGTCTCAGAAATTATTGTAATAAACTCTAATATTGTTTGAAATTTGACAAAAATTAGTACAGTACTTTTTTAACTTAAGAAGAAGTGTTGGTTAATTTTTGGCTTTACTACCTTTTTTTGACCACCGGATGGCAGTATAAGACCGTTTGAATCGAAGGATTGATAGTGAGGGAGCGAGCAGCATGTCTCTTTAAGAGAAATGTGAGGGAGGCCCCTTGACGTGACACGGGCTGTCTCGCGTTCTTGTTTTTCGGTTCTCAAAATGGCGGACGCTCGGTGTGGTTTGAGCTCTTTAGCATAGCATTTGTCACACAAAGCTTTTAATTTAAAAAATCTGTAAACAAGTTCTCAGCTTCTTTTTGAGAGATAAATAACTTTTTAGACGAAGGCACGGGTTTCAACCGTGAATTTTGGAGCTTTGACAAGATGGAGATTTTTTCCAGAGGTCAGCCCGTTAGCTTAGCTCGTAGCTTAGCTTCTCAGCTTAGCTGCTTTTAACAATCCAATAATGCGATTTTGATGGTTAAAACAAATTTTAAAGAGAAAGGGAGGGGTCAGTGAAGAACACCGGAGTTGAGCCTTTTGTCATCCAGTGTCTTCAGTAGAAAGAGACACAAAGAAATGATAAAGGCGATAAATGAAAAAGGTTGATTTGTTTGTTTGTTTGTTTACCTACCTATCTCATAGCAGGGTTGTCTTTTTTATTTTTTTTATTTTTTTTATTTTTTTACAAAATGTATAAATTTTAAAATACAACACAAAACAATCCCATACAGGAGACTTATACAATATGAAAATAAAATGAAGGGTAGCCGAAGAAGAAAAAAATCTTACTATACCTGCCCCCTTCTTCAAACAATCTTCTTTCTTCTTCTTCTTCTTCTTTCGGCTTTTCCCTTTTCAGGGGTCGCCACAGCGAGTCATCCTCCTCCAACTCACTCTGTCTCCTTTTTCAAACAATTCAAACAAAAATCATCAGCAAGTAACAGAACAAAAAAGAACAACTTCCTATAATTATCGAACTACAATACAACACACGTGGGAGTGGTGGCGCAGAGGTTAAGAAGGTGCGCTTGTGATCGGAAGATCGCCGGTTCAAGCCCCGGTACCGACAACATCAAAGATGTGGGTGGGATAAGTGAAGCGGTCACACCTGTCTCCACCCTCATCTGCCCCACTCTGGGCCCTTGAGCAAGGCCCTTAACCCACACCATCTGCTCCCCCGGGAACCCTAGATATCAGCTCTCTACTCCACACAGAGGGCTGTGGTTGCTCGGTGGTCTGTGGTTGTGTCAGGAAGGGCATCCGGCGTAAAAACAACTGCCAAATCTTCGTGCGACTAGATCGCTGTGGTGACCCCTAACGCAGGGAAAAGCCGAAAGAAGAAAAAATAAATAAATACACAACACACGCTATACTTTTTCATATATATTTTTGCAATAATTTAGTTTTGATAATTTTCTTAAATGTAAACATTGATTTTGCTTTTTTAACTTCAGTCTCCAAGCCATTCCACAATCCAATTCCCTGGATTGAGGTTGACCGACCCTTCAAACTACTGTACAGTAGTTCTATATTTTGGTTTTTGAAAGACTGATGGAGTTTTGGCTACTCCAAATATTTTAATCAAATTTTATCTTATAATTTTTGTAACAAAACTGTAAATGTTTTAGTTCTTCATCACCCCAGCCACCAAGTTAATTATGATTTATTTTAATAAAAGCAGTTCAAGTCATTTAGAAGAGCATTGTTTGGAATAATGGGCTCAGTCATTGTATAATGTCTGCTAATTGCTCCTGATGACCTAGTTTTAGATAAATCACTGTCAACTTGTTTGTGGGGGACGTTGTTCTACACAGCAAGTCCTACTTTTCAAACTTTACCTTCTCTTCCTCGTCACTTCAGGTCCTCTCACTCATCAGTTTCATCTGCATAGAGACCATCATGATGTGCTCTGTCTGTGGAGGGGTCTACTTCTTCGAGTTTGTCAGCTGCAGTGCCTTCGTGGTGACGGGAGTTCTCCTTCTGTTCTTCAGCCTGAACCTTCACATCAAGGTCCCCCAAATTAACTGGAGCATCACGGTACGTACCGAGGTCGACATCTGGAATTTTGCTGCTTCCTGATAATCGGTTCAAAAGAGCAGCTTGGTAACTTTGTGATAAAAGTCTGAGCAAGTCTCTTTCAGTTATGTTACCGGATAGACACCCATGAACCGGGAGGGGCTTTTGTCACTTTGAAATTTGATAGAGAAATTTGATTAAATGCATCATAAAATCAATGGCAGTCTGTAGTTTACTCTTCTATTATTAGATGCATCGCCAAAATATTTTAGTCTGCTGGAAAAAATGTATACTCAACTATCTCTGCTGCATCTAGTCATGACAGTTCTATAAAGTCTGACATACAAAGAGCTAAAATCATAATCTTGCTGTAAATGAACCCTATTGTTAAAGCAATAAAACTTTATAAGAACACAGACAGAAGAGTTTTCTCCAGCTCTCCAAGGTTGTCTGCATCGTTGTTTTATTTGCTCCTATCTTGGGAATGTCTGAAGTCTTGAGCAACAAAAATGAGAAAATAAACCTATTTTCTATCACTTTGACAAAAACCCTACATTTTCATTATTCAGTCTCACAAAAAATACTTTGGATAGTTTAGTTTTTTATGCTTCAGTTTGAGTTGCTAAAGATTGAAATGTTCTAGTGCTAAAGAGTGGGAAAATTAGGTGATTGCTTAAGTTGCAGTCTCACTGAATTCTTAAGACTGCTACATACTCAGCAAGACGTGCTAAAATTTGTTCTCATTGTCACGGTTGCGTGACAAAAAAATGTGTGTTTTTGTTCTTGCACTGCCTCTAAGAACGATTCTGTGCACAATCCCCTGGCCAAGCTTTTAGTTCACAGGAGTATGTGCCGTATGCAGCTGAGTTGACAGTTAAAGTGCATTAAGGAAAAGTTCAGCTGAGACACACCTTTGCTAGCCTGGTTAAAACCAGACCCTTGTCCTTCACTTCGCTTCGTACTAGGGTCTGGACTTTCTATTATAGAGAACCGATTCTTGCTGGAGGCGTGGCCTCTGCTGAGGAAAAAAACCATTGGATCTTAGAAAATTTTTGAACAGGGAAAAGCATTCTGCTCCCTCCCCCTCAGTGCCATATATGATCTGTTTGCCGTGCTCTGGTGAACTTGACATCAGCTCCACCTCCTGCTGCATTTTTTCTCACTGCCGCTGCATATTCTGTGTTTATATGTTAATAAAACGTTCTAAAAAAATAAAATAAAACCATAGAGCTCTGGTCCAGCACACCAGAAGACCAGAAAATCTGCAGGGACTCGGGCAGCAACGTAAAACCCTAGTTTAATTCTCTCGTGAGTGACAACCTGAGGCATTTCCTCATTCAACTCAGCGGAGGGAGAGGAGGAGGAGGAGGGAGCGATCACTTGACTTTTGGCAAAAAAACAAAAGAAAACTCCAGATAAGGGATTAAGAAGGGGAATTTAATACATTTGTGTCACATATAAAACAGTCCTGCATCGCTTTGCATCGCTTTGAATGAGAACATGCGGATGCTCGCTGGCTGCGCGCTGGGACAGGTGGGGGCGTGGGTTAGGGGCCAAAAACTCCGCCTTCTGTTCTCTGATTGGTCCGGTCAAAAATCTACAGGAGAAATCCTTGTCTATGGGAGAAGTCCCAGACGGAGCAGTGAAGGGAAAATAGAATTGGGCGGAGCTGAGTAGGAAGGTGAGGGCCAGGCTACACCTTTGCTATAATTTTGAGCAAACAAATACAGGTACCGGTAGTCCTCGACACGATGTAGATCTGTTCCTACGCAGCGTTTTAAACCGATTTTCGACTGAAGTTGGAACATACGTACATACTACACCATATACATGTACAGTACTATATTACCAAGCACTTAGCCTATCCTAACACAGTACCCTACATAATTATCAAAAAACACATACATTTGGGAGCCATAATGAAGGGCGAAAAGAGTTAATGGTCTACTGGGATGCTGGTGACGCCGTCCTCCTCGGTCCATCCGTCGTATTCCGTTTACGACGTAAAACCGCGTTCACAGTACAGTACAGTATTCCTCCACCGCTGCACCGCGTACAGTACAATATGTTCTGCCGCTGCACTGCGTACAGTACAATATGTTCCGCCGCTGCGCCGCTGCTTTACGACATAAAACCGCGTTCACAGTACAGTGCAGTACTCCTCTGCCGCTGCATCGCGTACAGTACAATACAGTACTGTATTCTTCCGCCTCTGCGTCACTGCGTTTATGACGTAAAACTGCGTAACTCGAAATAAGGCTTTTCATAGTAAATGGGAGATGTGTTGTAACCACGTAACGTAACTCGAGATCATCGTAACCCGAGGACTACCTGTAATTGTTTTTAGGTGGCTGTCTTGTTACATTTCAAAGAAATGCACATTGAGTCATCCCATAGGATGCTTCCACAAATCAGCTTTTCAAATGCAGCTGATTTGACCATCAAAGTGTATTTATTAAGGAAAAGTTCAACTGAGACACACCTTTGCTATAATTTTGAACAAACAAATAATTGTTTTTAGGTGTTAATCTTGTTTAAAAAATTGTTAAAGTCCTCCCATGCACGCTCCCACGGCTGCCATTTGGCAGCCAATCGATTTTTGGAACAACTCCGGCTCACATTTCCAGGGCGTCAGCGGTGACGTGTAATAGATGTGACTTATACGACGGTGCGACGTGTACGGCAGCAAGTACGGTAATCGTTCTCAAGCGTAAATGTACTTTCTTATCAGAAATTGAACCACATTAGCTTCACCCAAAAGTCTGTTTCTAGAAGATTGTGTTGGAATCCTGTTAAAAGCAGCAGAGCTCAACTTCACGGTGACTGAGTGGATGGGAAGGCAGTCAACATTTAAAGAGTTGCTTCGTCAGCTGTAAACAAATGAGCTGGTTAGTGTTCTCCAGCAGATTCTGGCAGGCTTCCTGTATTTGCCTACACACCAGTGTGTGTATATAAATGTGTGTGAGTGTGTGTTTGTGGCTAAATTGTCTCCCAACAACGTTTCCAGAGGCCGCACAGCTTACAGTGCATATTGTGGCAAGGCAGTGGCTGTCCCATCCAAGCACAGCTCCCATTTCTTTACGCTTTCCTCTGCAGTTCTTCACCTCAAACACGAGAAGAAGGTGGTTCTGGTTTCTTCTTTTGGCAGAACAATACCGAAGGAAATATTTTCCAGTCCTGGGGAGGCCAGAGTCAACTGAAGGGTGCTGATGTAGGGATGTTTTCTAGATAACTTTGAACATTTTACTGCGTATGATTAAAACTTGTCTCTGCTGAGAGTTTGAGTTTTTGTTTTCTCGTGCTGCACACAAGAGTTCATTTATTTTAAATTTAAAAGTAACCAATAGAAAATAAATCTGTAACTGCCTGAATGATGATTGTTTTCCCAGTTGTTATTTTTCCGTCCATTGTTTATTTGTTTATTTATTTGCAATCCAACTACCGGTACTTCTGCATTCATTGA
This sequence comes from Garcialebias charrua, assembly GCA_038048925.1. Lineage (NCBI taxonomy): Eukaryota > Metazoa > Chordata > Actinopteri > Cyprinodontiformes > Rivulidae > Garcialebias > Garcialebias charrua. The sequence goes on from JBBPBX010010011.1 coordinate 16,050, forward strand.
TCTCTTTTAGCCAGTCACACATCAAAACATTCAGCTCTTTCAGACGGCAGACGCTCTGACTTTTGTTTTCATGTAGCTTTTATACTTTTGCAAATGTTTAACTTTATTTTATTTTACTTCATTTTTAGTGATATTGATTTTATCTGTTAAACTTGTTGTTTTATTGTGTTTTGTGTGCTTGGGTTTGTAGCTCTGTTTTTTTATGCTCTCTTTTTATCTTGTTTTTAACTGTTCAGCACTTTGTTTTGTGTTAAAGCGCTTCATAAATAAAGATGATGATGATGATGACGATGATGATGATTTATTTGAAAATATTTTCTTCAGAGAAATAAGATGATTTCTTCAGTTCATGCAAAAACATTGTGTTCTCTTAAATTTGCTTCAGCAAACTGGCTCTACTTTTGTCCTTTTGTGCTACATTTAGCTTTTAGCTACTGTTCTACTTTTAGTTTCTAGCTAGCCTGTAGATATTTTTGTCTATTCTTTCTATACTATAGCTAGCAGCAAATTAAGGTTTTTGAACTGTCCAGTGATGACCTTTACTGACCTTTCAGTAAAGCAAGACATTTACTACAAAATCATTCATTTAGCTATAATCTGATAAATATAGTCACCAAAAGAGACTATTTCTATCTTTGATTTTATTCTAATGTGATCAAAAGAATAACTTTTGTCATTTTCATGATGTGTGCTTTTAAGCTGTGTCATTCTGTAAGAGTTAAACTGTGTTCACTGCTGTGTTTAAAGGTGAAGCCTTCGGGTCACAGAGACCGGACGGTTTTGTTTAGAAACTCAGAGACAGTCTCATGAGCAGGGCTCCAGCTTTATCTATCTTTTTCCTAAACATTTCTCTCTGCTGCTGGCTGTAACCTTGGACCTGATAACACAAGTGCACTCCTCTCTTGGTTCCTGCTTTTTAAGTTCTAACTGTGCGAGAACGCTTCAGAGTTTGCGGGGAATTTTCAAAGAGATGTGAACCTTTCCCAAGAGCTGGGTACGTTTTGGTCAAGAGCTAACGACCTGCGTCTTCAGCTAAGGACTGATAACAGGCTGTTATGAGTCCACCTCGAACGAGCGTTTGTTATTCCTTCCTGGAATAAATTATCTTGAGCCAAGAAACCACGACTGCCACGACTTTTGCCGATGAAAGCGAGTATCACCGACACCGACAAGGTAAACACGCGTGGAGTCCAGCTTGGACTTGCGGGACCGACGACTCGTCAGTCTAAAGTTGACCACAGCTCTTTACCAGAACCAAGGCGGACGTCTTAAGGTAAAGGAGCAGCTGTTTGCTTGCTGGAGGTGTGATGATATCTTAGCTGGACGCGTACGGAAGAGTGTCATCTGGTTTCATAAATGCAAGATAAACTTCCTCTCTTAACCTCCCGATTCTTCTTAAATCTTTCCTCCTACTCTTTCCCCTCTCAATCTAAGCTGGAAACTATTTTAAGTTTAAAGAGCCCTCAGACTAAATATGTTTACATCCAATATTGAAGTCTGTTGTGTTGAATTTAAGTGTGCTGACGTATTTGAATTGAAAGAAAGTGAAATCATGTCAATCAAGTGTAATGGTGTTAATTTAGTTGATTCATTTTAAATAAATGATAGTGTCTCTTTGACATATCAAACTAAGTCAATGTCCATTGTCACTTAATGGCTCTGTTTATTTATCCATCATAAAGATCACAGAAATATTGGGTAAACTGAAAAAGAACAGAATCCGTGAATTTACTATTCAATCTGAATAAGTAAATTAATTAAGGTAAAGAGGTCAGTATTAATATTGACCTCCTCATAATTCTTACACTGGTTAACCTTTTACAGTACTACATTTAGTAAAAGGCTTTTTACAAAGTTGTGCAACCTTTAGTTTTTAGCTTACCTTTTGCTGCTTTTAGCTGGTATTTTGTTTAGTTTATGAAAGCTTTTTGACACCGTATGCTTTTATCTACGTTTTCTATCTTTAGCCTTTATCATGCTTTTTGTTATATTTAATTAGCCTTTTGCCGCTTTAGCTAGCACTTTCCTACTTTTACTTGCTTTCTTAAAGCTTTGTCCTAGTCTTTTGCTACTTGTAACTCTTTGCTAGTGTTTAGCTACTTACCTAGTCTTGTGCTAATTTTTGTATTTAGCTAACCATATTATGCTTATATTTTAGCTAGCCTTTTGCTCCTTTTGGCTTTTAGTGACCGTTTTGATATTTTTAGCTTTTATAATAATAATAATAATAATGAATTCAATTTATAACGCACTTTTCATTAATGAAAATCTCAAAGTGCTACAAGGTGCAACAGAATTAAATGTCAATAAAACAAATAATAAAACAGTTAAAATCAATAACAGTATCAGCTAAGATCAAAAGTAGAATCATGAGGAGGTAGAGTATGCTCGGTTGAAAAGAAAGGTCTTCAAGCCGCTCTTAAAGTCAACCACAGACTGTGGGGCTCTCAGACAGTCAGGAAGAGAGTTCCACAGGCGGGGGGCAGCCACACTGAAAGCCCGGTCTCCCATGGTCCTTAATTTGGTTCTCGGAATGTGAAGGAGATTACTGTTCTGTGACCGCAGCGAACGGGTGGATGAGTATGGAATAAGAATATCCTTCAGATAATCTGGTGAAGTTCCGTGTAAGCATTGATGTGTAATGAGAGCAGTTTTGTACTGAATTCTGTAGGCGACAGGAAGCCAATGAAGGTTATGGAGAATGGGCGTAATATGTTCAAATTTACGAACTCTCAACAAGATCCTTGCTGCACTGTTTTGAATATATTGAAGTTTCTGAAGGTTTTTGCCAGGGATTCCAATAAACAGGGAGTTGCAGTAGTCGAGCCTGGAGGAGACAAAAGCATGGACGAGCTTCTCAGCATCGGAAAAAGTTAGGGATGGGCGAAGTCTGGAGATGTTTCGAAGATGGAAGAAGCAAGTTTTAAACAGATGCTTAATGTGATTTTCAAATGTAAGATTGGAGTCCATTTTTATTCCAAGATTAGTAACAGAGGTGGAGAGGGGGATGTCTTGTCCAGAAAAGGAAAGTCTTGTTATAGGAGATGTTTGTACCTGGTGAGGGGTGCCAATCAGTATGGCCTCAGTCTTGGAGCAGTTTAATTGAAGAAAGTTCTGATTCATCCATTCCCTAATTGCCTCCAGGCAGGCAGAGAGGGCAGTGAGTGAAGATGGAGATGACAAGGTGGAAGATGAGGGTGCTCCAGTCCTGATGTAAAGCTGTTTTAGCTAGTGTTCTTCTTGAAGCTTTAACAACTAAGTTTCAGCATTCTGTTTTTTAATGTGGAGTGAACATGTATTATTGTTAAGAACTCACTACACAAGAATTGTTTCTTAACACAGTGCACTTTAGTTAGCTGAAGATTGGCTGCTTGAAATAGCTGGTAAGTGTTTTATTTAACAAAGATTAAATGAATAGAACAGGTTATCTCTGTCCCCTGCTCTCCTTTTTGGTGTGGGGTCTTTTGGCCTCGATGTTCTTTTCCTTGTTCTACAACTTCTGCGCCCCCTCCAAACTGTTGCAGCGAACAAAGCCACGACGGCTGGTGGTCCTCCACAGTGTGTTGGCTCAGCCTTGTGCAGAGTGTCTGCAGAGTTCAAAGCTGCCTCAGTCTCAATGGGCCCCTGGGAACTTTACCATTAGTGCACATTTCAGAGTGTTCGCCAGCATTTAACCCTTCTGCTTGCTTCTTGTTTCCCCAACTACAAACCGTGCACTGACAGTAGTTCTCTTTGGAATGAGAAGTCACATCATTTGTTTCGGAATTGCAAAAAGTTTTAAATATACATGGTCTTAGTGTTTCTGTTCAACTTTCTTGGTGGTTTTGGCTGCAGAGAGGAGAAATCTGGGTCTTGATTAGACTTCCACCTCTTCCACAAGGAAATTAATTCAACCCTGGCACCCCGTGAAGCGAAGTGATTAAGTTCAGCTTTGAGGTTTGGCCCACCTGGTATTTTATTTTCCTACATCTAGACAAATGAAAGCTAGCCACACTAAGAGCTAGGTAGAAGTAGAGCAACATTAAAGCTATAGACCTACAAGACAATTTAATGAGGAACTATGAAGAGAAATCTAAAAAAGCTAAGTCTGGTCCTCTGGACATTCAAAAAACAAAACAAAGCAAAACAATTGTAGAAACGTTTCGTCTTTCGTCCGAAAGACTTCCTCAGTCTGAGCTGCTGTATTCAGCTCAGTCTTTGAAGAGAAAGCAGTTCATTCGACCTTTATTTAGTCAGGTAAATCTCATTGAATCTCGTGGACTCATTTACAAAAGCAATCTGTCTACAAACTAAAGAATGATGAACAGCAATGATAGAATTTCCTTAAACAATAGACATAAGAGAGAAATACAGATTTTTTTTAACAAAGTATCACAACTAGCAAAACATTATAAGGTAGATGTAGACGAGAAAGCAGTGATGATGTTCTCCTTTTAAAAATACAGAGCTGCTGTTTGAATCAGTGCAGTAAGTGTAATACTGTATAGTCGTGACAACATCTTGTTGTCACGACTGGAACACGTGGTCGGTATCAAAGGCACAGTTTTATCCTGGTTTAGATCCTACCTGACTGACAGAAGTTTTTCTGTTCATTTAGGGAACTGTTCTTCATCTCCAGCTCCTTTGATCTGTGGAGTCCCTCAAGGGTCTATTTTAGGTCCACTGCTTTTTAATTTGTACATGTTGCCTTTGGGGTCCATTTTTAGAAAACACAACATTCCTTTTCACTGCTTTGCTGATGATACACAGTTATATCTTCCAATTGAGTCAGACAGGGTCACTCCACTGGATCCACTCCTGGACTGTCTGAATGACATTAAAATCTGGTTAAAACTTAATTTTCTAAATCTAAATGAAAATAAAACGGAAGCCATCAGCTTTGGCAAATGTAACACCCTAAATGTTCTTGGCCCCTTGGCTTCATACAGCCACTCCAATGTCAGGAATCTGGGAGTTATTTTTGACAGTGCTTTTAAGTTAGACAAACAGATAAATGCTGTAGTTAAATCCGGTTTCTTCCAGCTAAGACTCATTGCCAAGGTGAAGTCTTGTCTCTCTTTCAGAGACCTTGAAAAGGTGATTCACGCTTTTATTACTTCTCGCTTGGACTATTGTAATTCACTGTATGTTGGTTTAGACAAATCATCTTTGCATCGTTTACAATCTGTCCAGAACGCAGCAGCTCGTCTTTTAACTTCAACTAAAAAATATGAACACATAACCCCTGTCCTGGCTTCTCTTCACTGGCTCCCTGTCCACTATCGGATTGATTTTAAGATTTTATTGCTTGTTTTTAAAATCTTAAAAGGTCTGGCCCCGTCATATTTATGTGATCTTATTAATATCTACACTCCTGTAAGAGCACTCCGGTCTACCAACCAGTTTCTCTTAGATGTCCCCAGATCCAAAATGAAATCCAGAGGTGATCGGGCTTTTGCGGTTGCTGCTCCAAAACTGTGGAACAGTTTACCTGAGAAAGTAAAGAGCGCTCAGACTGTTGACACTTTTAAATCTTCACTTAAGACTCATCTCTTTTACTTGGCATTTGATCCTCGCAGAATGTGAGATCAAATTTTGAGCAGATTTTATTGTTGTTGCATTTACTGATAGCTTTATTATGTTTAGTGGCACTAGATGCATTTTACTCTGTTTTTATTTTTTTTAACTGTAAAGCACTTTGGTCGACTTCGGTTGTTTTTATGTGCTATATAAATAAAATTGACATTGACATTGACATTGACGTAGTTATTTTGTTCAGAGAAGTGTTGATATCAAATCCATGAATGCATGAATAAAGTGCATGTTGTAGAGGAAGAACTTGTGAGAGCTAATCAGAGCACAGTTCTGTTTCATCACTGCTTTACTTAGTTTTTAATTTAATCAACTCGACTTGCTGAGTTATGCAACTCCTAAATTCTTCTGCAGCCAGTTCACCAAATAACGGCTAGACAAATTTAACGGTCTTTGCCTCAGGTGGAGGAGTTGATGTTTCTGGGTGTCCTGTTCCTGAGTGACGGAGCAGCAGAGGCTCAATGGATTGGGGCCTCACTCAGTAATGTAGGTGTTGAGCATACAACAAGAGATTTACTCTAAAATGAACTTGTGATAAAAAAGGAAAAGGTTTAGCCATCTTAGTCAAATCTTTCAAACTCTGTTATAGAGTTACAAGATGTTTGAGCTCTTGGAGCATGTATTGAGGATGACTCAGCTACTACCACACCAAATGTTGGCTTGATATAGATAATTATTGTTTGAATTGATTGTTTTGAAAAGGGGCAGATATAATAAGATATTTTCTTCTTTCTGCTGCCTTTCATTTTATACAGTATTTTCTTTTTTTACGAGATACATGTGTTTGTTATGTATTTATTTTTATAAAATGAATAAATAAATGAAAAATAAAATGATAATCAACTTGAGTTTTATCCGCTTTTGTGTTTAAAGTTGATTATCAGTGGCAGCCATCTTGAATTGGGCTGACTCCAAAAGTTATTTGGTCATAGATGTATACAGGTACTCTGCTATAGAGTTATGATCAAATCTGCTTAGTGGTTTGTCAGATATTTTACTAACGAACTGACCAACAAATACACTCCAACAGAACTGAAAAAATATATATCTCTTTTCGACTTTGGCAGTGGGCCATAAAGAACTTGCTTCCCTACTGATTTGCAAACATCTGAAGTTATTTTATTAACAGTCCGGACCAGAAACCACTTTACTGACGTCTTATTTATTTTACCCTGAAGTGAAACCCAGTACTGTAGAAGCTTTCCTGACTTGGACAGCTGCAGTTCACCACCCAAGCAGACGAGAGTGGTGAAAAGTTGCCTTTTTTTCTTCCCCGGCCTTGATTTGAAAGACCTTTTTTAATTCCTGAATAAGTCTTTCTCTGGTCCTGCGAGGCTCCCTGCCACTGTCAGGAGAATAATTTCATAACCAGAGCTCTGCTGCTGCCTTCAGGGTTTCCATAGTTACACTTCAGTGAACATTTCAAACTTGGGAGCACAGCAGCAACGTACAGACATAAGACGGAGCTGCTAACAAGCACTAGAGTTAAAAAACAACATTCCCAGGTTTTTCCCCAAGATATAGGCGTATCCTACATGCTCAAAATAAAAGAGTCTGCAAGGTGGGTTTTCACAGAGACTCTAAAAACCTCCTACATGTATGTGACACAGCAGAGTCAGAGGAAAGCACATTTACAGAATGGTTCTTAACAAGAACGTGCAACATATCTGTCTGTATAAAACATGTCCTCCAAGCTGCTCCTGTAATGAAAACTGTTGACTGTCCACGTCCTGCAGCTGTCCACAGGCTCAGACCACCGGGGACATCTTCAGAGTATCATCAGCGTAGACGAATACACTTCAGTTTTGTTGCTTTCAACAAATGAGCCAAAGAGTTTCAAAACTGTCAAAAGTAGAAAATAGCAACAACAAAAAATACACACAGTCAGTAAAAATACAACTGAAATAAAATAACACAAACAAGAATAATAATAATAATAATAATGTATACAAATTATTGTACTTTTTATGGATAAGTACCACATTTTTCAGACTATAAGGTGCACTTAAAATCCTTTAATTTTCTCAAAAATCAATGGTGAGCCTTATAATCCGGTGCGCCTTATGTATTAATTCTGGTTGTGCTTACTGACCTCAAACAGATTTTATGTGATTATTGTGAATGAATTGAATAACATTTGAGTTATCTGTTTTGTTTTGCTTAATGCATGGTGGTACAAGGTTGAGAATTAAATGATGAAACATGAAAATAGCTAACAGTTTATGCTAATATTTATATTTTATACTATTTTTATATTGGGCCGCCATACATAAATGTACAAGAAATTTTTGAAAATACGTTTGCACAGATATGGGAGTCAGTTCCTGAAAGTCTAAGATGGTGGTTCTTAACCAGAAGTGTGTGGAATGCCTTTTTGAGTCGTGGGGGATCTTTGCCTCAGTTTGGAGGAGTTTTAAGTTTCTGGAAGTCTTGTTCCTGAGTGATGAACCAAGAGAAGAATCAACAGATCGGGGCCTCGTCCTCTGTATTGGTGGTTGTGGTTTTCCCGATCGTGTCCCACTGGTAAGAGCCCTTTAGGCAGATCCAGAACTTGTTGGAGGAATTATAGAAATCTTCTCTGGCCTGGAAACATCTTGAGATCCACCAGGAGGAGCAGGAGAGCGTCGCTGGGGAGTGGGAGGTCTAGTACTTTACCGGTTGCCCTGCGACCTAAGATGATTATCTTTACAAAGAACTACAGAAATGACAGCCATGTTTGCTTTTATAACTTTTTAATATGTCCTTAATATATCCTCCAGTTATTTAGCAGTCAGTAATGGTGTACCACAAGGTTCTGTCTTAGGACCCACCTTCTTTACAATGTACAGTACATAGGTAATGCAGGTCAGAGCATCCCTGATTCATCCTTACATTTCTATGCTGATGATACAGTTGTTTATTGTCGAGCTAAAACAGTTGCTAAGTTCCCCAGCTTTAGCAATCTGCTTTCGACATCATCCAGTCTGATTTGTTCCGTCTCAAACTTGTCTTAGACATTGACAAAACCAAAGGGATTCTGTTTTCAAATAGGAAGTCGGTCCCAGCAGTTCTTCCTTTGATTTTATCCTCGAACAGTGTCCCTATTGAGTTTGTCAATTCCTACAGATATTTGGGTATCTTGGTCGATTATCATCTCTCTTTTAAACTCCACGTGGAAAACATGGGAAGGAAACTGACAGTAACACTGGTTTCTTTTTCAAAAATAAATCCTGTCTAACTCTGAATGTTAGGAAACACCTTGTAACTGTGACTTTCCTTCCCTCCACTGACCACAATGACATTATTTACATGAACGCTCCCCTTGTGATTGTCGTACCCGTCACTGCGCCTTGTATTCACTGGTTAACTGGACATCATTAACCTCACACAGAGTCTTCCACTGGTAAATTTTCATCTTTAAATCACTTCTTGGTCTGCTGCCCTCATACATCTCCTCCTACATGTCTCTGCATGAGTGCAGCTACAGCGTGTGCTCTCAGGACATTATTACCTGCAGTGTTCCCTCAGTGAGAACTGAACTTGGCAAAAGGGCCTTCTCCTGCTCCGCTCCTGTTTCCTGGAATATCTTGCAAAAACATCTGAAGCTCTCGACCTTGACCTCTCTAAGTGACTTAAAACATCTGCTAAGTTCCTGGCACAAACCACTGCAGACATTTTCCTGTTTTTGTTACACCACCTTAATCTAGCTTGTTGTTGTTGTTGTTGTTGTTGTTGTTGTTGTTGTTGTTGTTGTTGTTGTTGTTGTTGTTGTTGTTGTTGTTGTTGTTGTTGTT